>CAUHTR010007946.1:96061-122758 GCA_959609185.1 Schmidtea polychroa
TTATTATTATTACTATTATAGATTTATTTATTATGAATTTGTGTCATTTCTAGAAAACAACAGTTGCCAGTGAATCAAATGAGCCAGTAGAGTCTGAAAAAGAACAAATTACAGTAACAGAAAATATTGAAAGTGATGAAGAAGGAATTGTTGAAGAAGAAATTATTATTAGTGAAAATCAACAAAACTATTCAACAGATAAGACTGAATTATAAAATGTTACAGTTAAATATATTTCGAGTTGGGTTAGAATCATTTTTTGTTAATAAATTTTTATTTCCTTTGTTTTTAAGTTTATTTTTTTAATATTTTTCCACAATTTTTTCGTTCATTGAATATTATTCATTCGAGCAAATAAATTGTTTTTTTAAGCTTTTTAAAATTAATTACATTTTTAAATATAGCTGAATTACACAGTATTCCATGATCATTTTAATTGGGAATTTCTCTTAACCGTTTTTTCTGAATATCCTGAGTTAATGGGGATCAGTTACAATTGTAGAAGATACAATAAAAACCATTAAATAATTCAAAAATCGTAAAAATTAATATTTGTCGTGGGTGAGTGCGAGTAGTAATCAGAGGCAAATGAAATTTTGAAGACGTATAAAATAATTTTAAATTTATGAGAAGTTATTAGAAGGGTTAAAGGACAAAAAAAAACAAATCAAATTATCAATTAATTGATTGTAAAGGAAAGCTTAATTTATCTATTAACCCTTTGCGGTCCTTTGTCGAGTCTGACTAGACATCGACTTTTTCCACGCAGGTCCTATGTCGTCTAACTCGACACTTATTTATATTGTATAATTGTCATAAAATAAAATTGTAATTCCAAAAAATACCTTTATTGAAAAAAACCCAATTTAATTAAAGAAAATCATATATACAAAGAAAAGGGTGTCGTTTGGGATAACGTAGCACAGAGTGCACCGAGTATCTGGCGCGGAATTACGCAAAAACACAAGTTGTATCATGTGCTAGTCATGGCTTGTCCTTCAGTGTGCACCTATGCTTGTTAGTGCCTGGCTTATCGAAAAGTCACACAAAATATACAACCAGTACACACAGCTTCTGCGATCGTTCCTGAGGACCTAGCTGCTAGCGATTTGATTGTCCGATGGCTGCGTTCAATGATCCTGTTTCTCGCTGGGCGGTTCACTGTTCTAAATACCAACTTCAACATTCCATTTATCTGCTAATTCTTGAAATGTTCTAGATCTAAAAGATAAGTAATTATCTAATAATATTTCACTTGGAGCTCCTCCTTCAAAAAGCACTTCATTTAAAGCATTACATATCTCTTCTTCATTTTCATTCTTAATTTTCTTCCAGATTGCATATCTCGATGGCCCACAATCAATAATTGTCAAATATTTATCTTTAGCGAATTTAGCTACATCAATTGCTAAACGCAACAATTTTCATCACAGCTTAGTTCACCCTTTTCCAAAGTTACTGGCCCTGGGTCAATTGATAGGCATTGATTACAACTTGCAATTATTTCTGAGGTCTCATTATCCACATTTAGTAGCCCCGCTTCCGATGCTAAGAATCGCATACGATTTTCCAGTTTTCCTAATAACACATCTTTCGAGCTTTTTTGATTGCCTAGAGCTGCGACTTCTTTTTTAATATTCATCCAGATGGCTGGTACTCTCGTTAATACATCAGCCTTGTTATTTTCTGTAGATACAAACTAAATGTCCATTTTAAGTTCATACTCAATTGCTAGATCTTTTAAAAGTTCCAGCCTCCGTCGTATTAACAACTCTGCATTTGCTTTTGTATGTATTTTTCTGTCGCTTGATAATATGATGTTAACCCAACACACAACTGATTTACTATCGGATTTAATTTTGATGTACTTTAGATTCCGTTTAATACATAAATTAATACTCTTCACAATCGCTTCTAACTCCACCAAATTAATGCGTCTTGAATCGTCAGGTTTTCTCAACCAACACGCATCTTCAACCACTGAACCTTCCATTTCTAATACAATTCCAATGGCGATAGAACTTGCATCGCACCAAATTATGCCTGTCTGATTGTTGGGAACACTCCAAATACCTGACGATAGATCTCTTTCATTCACTTTTTCTAATAACCATTTTACTTTGTCAACGATATTATTTTCTATTGAATCATCCCAATTTCCACTGGATAGCCTCTTGATATATGAGCAAGCTGGCCGCAACCACCTAGACACAGGATAAATTCCAACTAACTGGCCACATAACGAATACAGCTCTCTTCTTGAAAGTCCTTCATTTAATTCATTTATCCGAATATCGTTTGATCTTTTCCAATGTAGTTCGTTATTCTTTCGAAATAAATGATATACCTAATACTCCTACACTGAGAGTATCCTTTACCTTTGCTTCTTCTTAACATATCAAATCAAATTTACGCATTTCTACACTGACTTCACTTGCTTTAACTTTAGATTCATCTACGAATATATCGTCTAGGCATGAACGTGCTATTCTTGATTAATTCATTGTTGTTTAATACTTTTTTCGCAATCTGTCATTATCGTTGGCGCAATATTCAATCCAAACCCCTTTCTCATAAGCGCATATCTCTTTCCATTAACCATACAAGATTGATATCGCCACATGCTTTTATCCACGTGTATTTGCATATATGCATCAGATAAATCTAACATTGCAAATTCTTTACTTAAACATTTCCATGATCGTAATTTTTCAGAACAGATATCTGCATCCCCACCATATACATCAATATATTTATTGATACTCCTAAAGTCAAATACTGGACGCACTTTCGCTTTATTTAACTGAATTAACTGAATTATACACAATCTGTGTATCCGGATGTTTCATCGCCGGACGATTCATCAAGAGGACTGTTCATCACAGAATGGTTCATCAAGAGAACAGTTCATCATAATATATTAATTTGCTTTGGATATATCTTACTATACGTATTATTATGTTAAAATAAAGTAAGAAGACAAATTAATAGAAATTGCAAAGAAAAACCTCCATTCCGTTGAATAACCATCCTGTGGTGAACAGTTCGACGATGAAACGTCTTAGAATCATAATCTGAACTCCACCGAAATAGCAAACGTGATCCCAGCTCACCAACTGGCTGATGCAGATCCAATCAGACGCACCACTTCATGCGCCGGGTCCTCTCTTCTCGTGAATTCATCCATCGCTTCATCGCGCGCTAAGTCTTCAAGTACATGGATTCCTCAACCTGTTATAGACTTGAGTGCCACAAGTCCCTCGGCAAATCCACTAATACAGAAGGCAAAAAACAGCTAATAAGATCAGTTTGAAATGCGATAAAACGGACGAAGAAGGCAGTGGCCTTGAGCAAACTGCATGTTCCGGAAATCCCGCCCAAAATGAACCTAAGCATAGACGGGATGACCTTCTCTAATACCATGATCGAGAAATTTTTCGAACTAAACGAATTATTGACCTAAACCGAAATCGACACTTGACAAATTGCTGTTTTATATTTTGTATTTGGATTTTATTATAACATTATGCATTGAATTTTCTTTTCTTAAATCTTAATTGTTATTTAATTAGCGGTGAATAATCATTGTTTTGGAATCTTTTAAGAAATCGTCAATTCCACCTATAAATGTGTTATGTTTATCTTGATCAAAGGAAACGACCTCCGAGTTAATTCGTATGTCACCACTATTCATAGATTTTCGTTGACATAGGTCCTTCTATTGACAGTCCAGAACCCGTTCAGAAAGTACAATGAGAAGTAGTCTTAGAAATAAAGCTCACCTTGCGACTATTAAGTACCAATATGGTAATTGACATTGGTACATAGAATGGTTTGAAATAGTCATGAAAGTGTTTGTAGGGATATTTGCCCAATTAGATCATTGCACTCATCTTCATATTTTCTTTCCCAAAACGCCAAAATTCGTCATTAAGCAATAAATATTTCGCCAGTGATGCGAGGAAAATCCAATTGAGAAAAATTGAGAGTAAAAAATGTCAAGTTTTGTAATAAATTCTTAGGTGCAATCTTGCGCCAATGCTAATATTGCACGCTTTATTATCAGCCAAGAGATTGCAAAGCGACGTAAACTATACAGACGGTGAATACATTAAAAGTTGTTTTATAAATACATCCAAAAAGGTATTCTGAGATTTTAAGAACTAGGAAGAAATTCTTAAAAAGATAAACGAGTTACCACTTTCTGCAAAAACTGTAAAAGGTAGAAAAGTGAAAATGTCTTCATTAATAACTTATCAGCAAATCAAACATGGTTTCGGATTTGTCAATAACTGTTGACGAGTCTCATGACATAAATGATACACCACAAGTTTCACTTATTGTTCAATTTATTTCGTCTATTGGTCCTAAAAAAGAAAATTTTTAGGATTATTACTACCGAAAGGTCAAACATGTGACAAGAATATTGCAAATGCTGTCATGAAATGCATGAAGAAACATCATATCCCAATGGAGAGAATTGTTTCAATTTCAACCGATGGGGTAAAAAGTATGACAGGAGTAAGAAAATGTTCGGTTTATATTTTGAAGGACAATATAAATCATGAGATACTTGTTTACCATTGAATTATTCATCGAGAAGCGCTTTGTTCGCTGACATTTCCATAAGAAATTTGCAATATTATTGAGTTGATCATCAAAATTGTCAACACATTTGCAGCTGGAGCTCTTTATCATCGCCAATATAAAGAATTTTTAGCTGAAATAGGAAGTGAATACGCAGATCTTCTGTTTTATAACTTCATTGGAAAACAAATTATTCCGTTTTGCTCAAATAATATTAATCCAACAACGCTTACGGTTATCATCAGTTCTGCTTTCGTCTGCATTCTTATATTTTCATAACTTGTTGTTTGCTAATTTCTTGATTTGGTTTCTCCGCGGATACTGACCTTCCGCTCTTCTTGTGTGTTTCCGAAATGTATGTTATGTATATATTTTATACCTTAGAAGTGAATGTTGAAATCATCTTGGTCTGTTCACTTACTAACAAAAAGAAACCTTACCACCAAATCAGCACTTTCTCAGATTACTAATTACATCAGAAAGGTCTGTTTCAACTTTTCTCGAGATCAATTATTTACAGCTCGTCACCATTTATTCGCACCCTACATAAATTAATTAAGCATCCAAATTTGTAATCAAAATGAATTTACGCTTGGAAGAAATTTTAATAAAACCAAATGTACATGGGTGTCCACATGGGGGCAAGTGGGGCACTTGCCCCCTCTCCTGCATTTCCGAAAACAATTCTATTTTTCGATTAATTTAAATACATTTTAATAGATGCACTCAAACAATGTTGGAAAAACCCAATACAAAAATAATTAATAAAAAAATTTAATTTAAAGAGGCTTCCTGTTATTTTTAATGTTATTAATTATATCTGGAAATCAATTATTTCAAATCAACTTATTTGTATAAAAACTTTCAATATTAACTGATGTTCTGATTTTAAAAAATGTGTTCTATTTTGTAAATAAACCAAAAGGAAGTCCTATTTTGTATAATGCCCCAAATATTTATTATACACATGCATTTTTTTCAACTCTCTTCTCCCTAGAACAATTGTCTACTTGGTAAAAAATATTTTTGCCCCCTCCTTTGGAAAAATTCCTGCGGACACCCATGCAAATGTATTCAACTGATTTAAAGTAGTGCTTCAAATGGTACCCGATGCGCCTAAATGTAACCTTGACTGTAACAGGCGACAAATTATTTTTGCCGAAAAACCGAAGTTTTTCATAATGATGATCTTTTAATTAATATGAAAATTTTAATTTGCATTCAAAAAAATTAACAACACTAAATTTACGAATAATTTTCTATTTTTGTGAAATTTTATCTATTTTTTTTTAAAAACATGAGATTAAGTAGAATAATATTCTACACTTCAATATTATTATTTAAAATTATACAAAATACGTTTTCAACAATTTAACACAATTATTTATAAATAAGAAAAATTAACAATTTAATTAAATTATTTATTATTACTAATTACGAAACTTGAAATTCGTCAATTTTATGTTCATTTTTTTCTACTATTAAAACTCAAAATGTGACTAATAAAAATGTGGTTAATAGAAAAAATATATTTGATTATTTTAATTAGGATTTATTGATTTATTTTTTTATATTAAAATACCGCAACGTAAAATATTTAAATTGTTATAAAATAGTTTAAAAATTCAATTAAATCATTAACAGTGAAATGTCTGGAAAAGCAGGTAAAGCAATAAAAAAGTCACAATCCAAAACTAGAAGTTCAAGAGCAGGACTTCAATTTCCCGTTGGTAGAATTCATCGTAAATTACGCAAAGGAAATTTCGGAGAAAGAATTGGAGCTGGAGCACCTGTTTACATGGCTGCTGTTTTGGAATATTTAGCTGCTGAAGTTCTAGAATTAGCAGGTAATGCTGCTAGAGATAATAAAAAATCTAGAATTATTCCACGTCACTTACAATTGGCAATCCGAAATGATGAGGAATTGAATAAATTACTTGGACATGTTACCATTTCACAGGGTGGTGTTTTGCCAAATATTCAAAACTCACTCTTACCAAAGAAGGCTGAAGAAAAAGATAAGTAATTGTTAATTATGATTGACTTGAGAATGGTTATCGGTCCTCTTTAGGGCTACATATATTGATTGTAAATTGATTATATTATAATCATTATAACGTTAAAAAATGTATTTGTTTCCAAATTACAAATAGATTAACACTAGATTTACTGACATTAAATGTATAACTAGTTTTATGACGCGTTGAATTGACGGATTTGGCTTGATCATGGCTGTAATTATTGGCATTCTTTACGTAAATCAAGAATATTGTCTTATAAAAACGACATTAATAATTGATTATTTATTAATATAAAAAATCAATAATAAACATTTTTATAATATTTTTATATTATAGCACATTTGAAATAACTATGAGGCACTTAGGTATAATTCGCTTGACTTTCGTTTCACAATGGGATTTAGTAAGAATTAATTTCGCAAAACTTTCTGGAGAAAATTGATTTCGGTTATTTTCCATCAACTGTATTGGCTGTCAAGGTCTTTTGACAATTGAAACAAAAATTGTTTTCTAGTTTTATTTTCACCTTCGTCGATTAGAAGCAATATTTAGGGATTTACCTTTGAACTATGAATTGGCACTTTTACGCAGTTTGCTTTTATTGTTACTTGATTTTTGTCGGGAAAATAATTATGTTAGCTAGTTTCAACTTTAGCAATTGTCTTTCATTTTTTCGTATCGTTCCAACAAGACTTGTTTTTTGTCTAGTTTTATTTATCCCTCAGATTATATATTTTTTCGCATGATTTGAAACTACAAATTCATTCCAAAGTGCTTCTAATGGTGTAATTTACTTCTCGCGTTTACAGATAATCGACATAATTTCAAAATTTCACGGTTAATTGAGCATAAATAATAATTTAGAACTTGATAAATTATCCGATTCCAAAGATAATATTGAGCAAAAATATATTTATTATGTTTTATAAACTAAGACTTATTATCAATAACACAAATAAGTACAATGATGAAATAAAACAACTTTATAAAAATCTTGGGACCTTGGAACCAATCGTCATTAGAATACAATGTGCATAAGCTAGGACTATGTTGTCACAGCTCTGGTCAAAGGTGAGCGGAAACAATCGTAACATCTTACTCTCAATTTAATGTTTTCTCAAAATTTACAATTTTCCCCAGTGACGAACAGTAACACAATAATAATTTAAACTCTCGGTACTGCTCCCGTTGCATTAGATGGTAATATTCTTTTCTCGTTTATCTCCATTATATATTTTCGATGTGGATTCGAGTAATAGGGGTAGTATTAGATTGGTATCGGTTGTCCGTAGCATCATATTTGGGTCTATAAAAGTTCCCATAAGCTTCGGTTATAGATCATTTTTGTTAGAGTGACTCACCAAAATCACCTGATCTCCACCATCATACCATGATGGTCATACTGGCATTTTTCTTTGTCTGATATACATCAAGTATAATGGGACTTTTCCTGTCCCTCAGAAACAACATTACGGTATGTAAATAAACAAAATAGAATATGGATATCCGAATCGGTCTGCCCAGAATCTACTTAGGACGCAAGCATATTGGATCATGTTGGATCATGTTACGTTAAATCTCTCTACAAGCCCGTCCATTTTCGGATGGTACGTGAATGCGTTTAATTTCAAAATAACGAAATAACAGTTAATTCCGTTGAGCAGATTTCTCATAAAATCCGCTTCTCGATCCGTTGATTATTTAGTAGGTACTCCATACCAAAAAAATATTTGTTCCAAAAAATTCATTCCTTTGTATCAGTCTTATAGTTTGGTATTGGATACGAATCTGGCAATTTTTTCAAGTAGTCACAAAATACTAATATATATTTGTTCTATTCTTTAAAGTTTAAATAGTCCAAACACATCCATAGCCATCATTTTCATTTGTGTAGATACGACTGGCATTGACATCATTTATTGTGCGGCTTCTTTCCAGTATCTTTCTTGGTGATAAATGTCCTATATGTCTGACACCATACTTTGACGTATTGTTTCATCTTTGGCCAGAAATATTTTAATTTAATAGGGTTTTTAACAGTGTTTTCTAGAAGGCAGATGCCTCCCTAATGCTCCGTCGTCATATTGTAGCATATGCTTCACTATATTTTTTGAAGCCATAATAAAGTCTCTCATATCCACATGTTTGACCAACCCTTCTTCAAGTACGAATTTCTCCGATGTTTCTCCCAGAATTTGGTAAATTATGTTGGTACATATTTTGCTTTCAACGTTTACTTAAAATGTTGCTGTTGCACCTGTGAGACCACAAAGCATGAAATTGTATGCTTGTTAGGAACGCTGTAATCGGAACAGTTTCTTCTTTTAGCTTGATTTAATAGAACTTCTTCTGGGCATCTATTACCGAGAAATACTTAGAGTTTCTCATTCTATCATAGATCTAGTTGAGTAAAGGCAACATGTGACTATCTTTGCAAGTCGCTTCATCGACTATGAAACAATCATTACAGAACCGTTCTTAAGGCCACCACTAAGATGGATTTTTCGCGGTAAGGCCAACCCGGCCACTTGTCAAATGATAACAAATGGTTCGGCATCCAATTTAGTTCATGCCAGTAGTACACCAAACGAAATCACTAGAAGACGAGGAAGTTCAAGGAAAAGACTCGAGGATTGATTGTTGTCTGTTACAGCTGCTGCGTAAAGTAAAAGAGCAATGTTCGTGTTGCGCATAAACACCACTCCGTTCTCAGCAGAATGCGGCACACGTAAATATTTCATTAAATAAATTGATACAATTACGTTCACATCATTTCCTTCATATATCATGTGATGTGGAAAGATGATGCCATATTATGTGCGTATTAAGTATTAATTGCATGTGTAAAATATTCCCTTTAGAAAATTATTAACCCATATTGTCGTAAAATGAATGATACGGGGTACAGTAGATTTCGCAGGTTTTAAGTCCTTAGAGAATAAACAAGGAAACCTAAGCAAAGTAGGCACAGACCTTTTATCGACAGCTCACGAACCCACTAAAATACTTGAAAATTATAGTATTCACCCATGAGGCACATTCAGGGCCTAGGAGAGAGAGTGCGGGGCCCGAGGCCAAATTTCTTTTGGGGCCCCTTTTTAATAATTAAAAAAAATATATAGTTAGCGATAACACAATATGAAAACAAATTTTATTATATTAATGATTTACGAGCTTTTGAAATTGCAAATTTATCAATTATTTCACTAAAATTTAGGTTTCTTGCAATATCGTTATTAATATGCATACGTTCAGACTCGGCTACAGAAACCGGGATTGTCAAAAATATTCTTAATACAACTACAAGATTTGGAAAAATTGACTCCAAATTCATTTCAATAATAGATTTAAGCCCTTCTTTTGGCTTTGATGATTTATAGTTGGTTGCATAAATGCTTTTAAAAAATATCATTTCATCATACAGGTCTGTTGAAATGTCATCCAAATATTTAATTTTAATCTTCTCGCACTGATTTTGCAAAATGTTTTCATCAATGCTATTGAAGGTCCACAGGAACTTAAAATTATCACAAATTTCAATCATTCTTGAAAAGCGAGTTTGTAATGATTTTTGTAAAACTGAAATGATCTTATTTAATATTTGTTGATAATGCAACTCAACAGCTGCTTCATCAATAAACTTTCTTTTAATTTCAAATGATGCGTGAATGGAGAATTTTTCAGCATATTCCTTACTATCACTCATCACCTTTTCCCATCGCATTAATTTTATTGAATTAATTAGCACATCTATATTCTCGGTCTCGATGTCCAAAGTTGCATCTCTTGCTTCTAACAATAAATTTTTGTTCTGTACTGCTGTCAGTATAGGGAGCCAAATAGAATTCATGACCACCGTTTCATATCGAGATGTGAATTTTAAAAGCGACTTGCGTGTATATTTGGATTCTGCAGATTGATTTAGATTCGAATCAACTTCTTTAAGGGCCAAATTTATCAGATTCAAAGAAGACACGATTGGTTTTGCGGCATTAAAACGAGCATACCATCTGGTTTTTGATACATTCGTAAGCGACTTATTGCAGTGCTTCTTTAATATAGCCCAGCGAGATGTAAATGAAGAGAAAAAATTGAAGAGCGTTTGAAATTTCACGAAATAGTCGTTTGATTCAGTACAGCATAACATTGCATCATTTTCTACCAAATTAAGTGTGTGATTGCCACAAGGAGAGAACATAAATTCCCTATTTGCCTCTTTAAGCCAAGCTTGAACGTCAATATTTATTCCTGACATTGAACTTGCGTTGTCAAAACTTCCAGCCACACAATTTTTAATAATCAAACCTCGTTCCTCAAGAAGTTTCTGGATATTTATGGCAATTTGTTTTCCAGTTTTTCTGTAAAACTCGTCAAAACAAATAAATCTTACTTGGATCAATGAATATGACTGCAGGTCAACATGACGTATGACTATCGAAAACTGTTCACATGTTAGATTGATATATAAGAGCAAAGAAGTTATATCATTAGTCCATTTTCAAATTGTTGAATTTTTAAAAATTAATTTTTGTTTCCAAAAAAATTTCTTCAAATAAAATTTTGAAGATTTGGGGCTCGGGGCCAGTGGACCCTCTGGCCCCGCCTCTTTTAGGGCCTGGGCACATTACCAACGATGATTGCCTAACCGGTGTCGAATGTTAGAATGAATCAATTGTATCTTGGGATGCGTCGAAACAACATGAAAGGGTAAAATGTAGATTACCTGTGACACACCATTATGAATTAATTTCTACAAATTATTTTATATCCATCACGGTGGATTTAATTATGGATCTTTCGTATGTTAATTCATACCAAATTTAATTATATTGCTGTCTAATTATGGCTTTTCGTATGTTAATGCAACCACAACTGTTTGNATAATATATAACAACTATTTTAACTTTATAAATTTATTTTAACAATAATATGCACCTTGAAGTTCGGAGGGAAACTGAAAATTTCGATTCAATTAACCCTCCAAAAACTTTGACGGATCTTGAAACTTTCAAAATGTTATTCTGTGCTTGGAAACTCCGGGGTTATCTCACAATGTATTTTACCAAACATCAACACTTTCAAATTTGTGAACTCAAGTTTCGGACTTTTTATTGGGTGTTCTCAAAGGTGAAAATTTATATTTTGTCGTTTTGATATTATAGAATTTCAGCTTAGTTTTATTAAATACAAATATCTCCAGATCTGTTATCTTATACTTTCAAGTTACTGTTCAATCTTCTCTGATTATTTAGTTTCTAATTCAGTTGTCGAATTTTCGTTTCTATTTTTTTTTTTCGAACTTTTAATTTTCTAATCTTTTATCGATTTTTTATTTGTAATTTCTCTATAGTAAATTATTACTATAAAGAATTATTATATATAGTTCTATTATTTGTTTACAAAAAGTACAATGAAAAAATAACGATTGCAAATCGTAATTACAATTAAAAAGTTACAATCATTAAATTAACACCACATTACATTCCTATTCATTTTATGTAGATTTTTGCATTTAAACAATTTTTAAAACTCTTGGTTTCTAGCCAAACAATAATATATAACAACGCGGAATTCAAGTGTGTGAATATGGTAAAATTTCCCAAATCGTAACCCACCACAATAAATATTACTTTTGACATGACCAAATAATTTCAAATGGTTTCCTGATATTTATTTTTCAATTTGACCAGTATCGTTTATCCTCAATCTTTTTTTGATGTTTAATAACTTTTCCGATAATACCTTATTACCTTTTTTAACACATTCATTAATAACATTTATTTTAATCCCTTTTGAAGCTTTAGATTCTCCAAATGGTTTCAAACGACCCTGACCAGCGCATGACTACTTTCCCCTTCAACTGAATAAACTCATCGCTATTTCTATTTTTCTGACATATTTCTTTGATAATGAATTTATTTTTTAATAAATTTCTAACATAATATTTTTCCTTAATATATATCAAGAAATCTATATTTCTTATAGTAAATGCAGGATTTATTATTTTTACTTATAAAATATTTAAAAATTATATAAAAATATTAAGTAGTTCAAATTTATTTGTTCAAAATATCATTTGTTTAATTTTATTCGTTGCCACAGTGAAAAAGCTCTATTTCAAAAGAAATAAATGATGCTAATATATTTCTTAATTGTTAATTTATTTTTTTATCAAATAAATACTCAAAGTATGTTATTATTTATACAGTTAATTTTACTAAATAATCAGTAGTTTCAGATGTAAAATTCCTATCAAATTCTAGTCTATTTAATGACGGAAGAGATGGAATAGTTCTTCTTACGTTACATACGGGCCAGGAAACAACAATTTGTAATTACAAATTTTCAGAAATCGAAGCCGGTATAGTCTGCAAAAGCCTTGGATTGTAAGTACTAAAACCATTTTTTAAGTTTTCATTTAGGATAGAGATTATTTAAATTAATTTTTTATTATCTCTTATGGCTTTTAGATTTCTGTAATAATATTAAAATCTTTTTTTCATCTATGAACTTTTTATTGGAAAGCATAAAGCTCTTCAATAATATTTAAAATATATACCAATAAACATATTATTATTATTATTATTATTATTATTATTATTATTATTATTATTATTATTATTATTATTATTATTATTATTGTTATTATTATTATTATTATTATTATTATTATTATTATTATTATTATTATTATTATTATTATTATTATTATTATTATTATTATTATTTCTATTAATCACCATGCACAAAGTTTTTACTAAAATATAAATTTTAATTAAATTTTTTAAAATAAGAAGTCAATTTTTATTAAAAAATTATTGAACTCTCAGAGATGTTCCAATGAATCCAGTTTCGGAGTCTACTAATTTGGATGAAAGGAAAATGTTGTAAATATATTTACAGGAATTCAATGTCAGCTCCTATTATCAAATTATTTGTGGAATATCTAATTTTAAAACTACAATAAAATCCACACAATAATAATAAAAAACAAATTACTTAAATTGTTCCTTTATTGCCATCTTAACGGGTTGATACCTATAATATAATTTTCATAATAATGTTTGTTAAACCATATATCAAAATGATATATATTAAATTTACTACACTCTGAGTGTTATCTGACTAATATTATGTTTCCTATTGGAATTTTTTTGTCATATGAATCGAAACTTATTTTAAATATGTTTATAAAGTTAGAAATTCAATAAATAAAAAACTGATTTTTATATGCAATTTTCCATAGTGCTAGCGGGCTACTTTTGATAGCTACGCGGTCGACCAGTCGACCGCGGTCGACGCTTTTGCCAGCCCTGGTATATAAGGTACACGATATTTCTGCACAGCCTTTATCAAGTGTGTATTTGATCTATAGTCTTACAAACGTTAATATGAAAATTATTGAATTAAAATAAAGATCAAAGATGAAACCAAAAGTTAAATATGATATATTATTTTGCTAATTCTCAAACACCATTTACATTAGATTTGATATGATATTATAATAACATTTCATTTTAATTTTTATTTATTTACTCTAATTCTGATTGACGCAAATTTTTGTTTTTTGTAGTACTTTTAAAGTTTTTATGAATTTCAGGCAACTAAAAAACTTTATACATATCTTTATCTACAATTTTATTTTAAAAATATTTTTATCTAGTCCACCTCATGGATTTTCTTTAATAAATTCTCGTCAGTATAATTTGGGAAGTGTTTTAATTGGAAACTTTCAATGTAAAGGAAATGAATCTCATATTAGAAACTGTTTGCATTCCGGCAATAAGGAGTATCATGGGTTATGTGGTGATCATAAAATGGATGTACATGTTTACTGTATGGAGAAAAAACCACACCAAGAGAAAATGAGTACATTAACTTCCTGTATTATATTTTCCTGTGTAAAAATGTAATTACTGGATAGTTTAGGTAACAATATGCCAGGAATGACTTTAAGAAATCTCCCAAATAAAAAAAATACAGGTTTTCTTCAGTTAGAGTCAAATGGAAAAATGAGTTATATATGCAACGATGAGTTTAATTTTGGCATCGAAGCTGCTAATTTTTATTGCCATCAAATGTGCAAGTGGTTTTATTATTTTATTAGTTTATAGTTTTACCAATTTTATTCTAGACATGCAAGGTTTCCACGACCGCTCATGTTTTTAGATCAAAGCGGATTTGACATTGATAATAATTCCAGTTTTGTGTCAGTCTCTTGCAGTAATGGAAACTGTTCCAGTTCTCGAGTTAACACTTGTGATCCTACTTACGTTGTCGGTTTGAAGTGTGGAAATGAGCCAGAAATAATTGGTGAAGATTTCTTTTATTTTGTAAACTATAATTATTTTTGTGATTAGTATTATCATAACTTCAATTACCAACTTATAGCATTTCATAATTAAATATGCACAGATATTAATCAACTAATATCATGTGAGTGTCCGTCTACCTGCTTGTCTGTTTGTTTGTGTGTTTGTCTGTCTGTCACAAGAACTCCTTCCAAATAGTAAATAGTAACGGCATGATATTTGTACATATCATTCTAGCTCATAGCTTCCCAACCAGTGTGCCGCGAAACATTTTTGATGTGCCGTAAGATAATTGTGGATTTTTTAAAAATTTTCTTACTAATTATCTTTGAAGTGGTAAATATTGTTCGACTAATATTTACATATTAATTTTTTTTATTCGAAAATTCAGTAAGTGAAAAAATAAAAAAAATTAAGTAGGCTCTGCAAAATCTTTGAAGAGTTTTTTTCTATAAATATGTAAGAGATTTTTTTAGTGTGCCGATATATTTTGACAAAACTAGTCACCGTGCCGTAGACTGAAAAACGTTGGGAAGCACTGTTCTAGCTGACACTTTTGGGTCAACTGTGCTATTTATCTCAATATTACATAAAATAATTTGACAACGGAGTACTTCTCGTATAAATATCTACAAGTGGAAATATCAAGGTTGAAGAATCCATGGAAATTGTTCACCATCGCCAATGATCAATATTGCTATATATTTGTAATAACAGGATGAACAAAATTAATTATAATGAATAAAGAATGAGTTTGAATCTATCCTAATCTAAACCGAGTAATAATAAAGCTAGTCAATATAAAATCTGTTTTTTAGCGAAATTTCTAATACCTTTTCACTTTTATTCCACAATATTCTTAATTCTTTCATTCTTTATTCAATGTCACAGTTCAGTAAAAACGAAACTGACCAAAGGTCCCGGATTTGAGTTGATTATCCCTCACTGAAAACTGTATCGGAAAGTGCCCCTTATTAGAAATGTAACACTTTTAACATTTTCAAAAAAGAAGAAAACAGAGAAAAAAGTTAAAATGTTATTTTTTGCTTTTTCCCTTTTGTTTCTTCCCCTTTTTGTCTTTTTTTCCAGAAAATTTATAATTGTAAAAAAGAATGTTGTACATTGTAAATTGTGTACAATATAATCTGATTGGTTAAATAATTAGTATACAGTCTTTTAAAAATAAAAGATATGCAATGAATATTCAATTTTACGATATATAAAACCATAAGAACATGAATACTTTATATAGTAAAATTTAACGCACTCAATTGTCATAGCAGGGACGTTGCTAGGTAGGGGTGCATAGGGGGACATTTTAGGGATGAAATATTTTAATAAAACCTTTATTTTGGTTTTGTTATGAGAATTGTATATTAATAATTGTATTTTAATAACCTAATTGATTCCTATCAAAAGATATTGATTGTAACAAAAAAACTCTTGAATATGAGTTTAAGCTGTGGTACAAAAAATTTGAAGAAATTAAAATCCAATCGACCACTGCTGTAGATACATTAGCAATATGTTATCCAATTTCTTATAAAAATATTTATATTCTTCTCACAATATTTGCTACTTTGCCGGTATCAACTTGTACAGCAGAGCGTTATTTATCATCACTCAAATACCCGAAGTCATGTTTAAGAAATACCATGGATGACAAACGTTTGGCTTTGTTATATATTCATCAAGACATTAAAATAAGTCCAGGTGAAATACTTTCTGAATTAATGAAGGGACAAAGACGAATTAATATTATATTGTAATATGTTCTGTGTAATATACATTGTTAATAATCAATAATCAATAAAATATTTTTTCCTATTTTTCCGTGTCAACTTTTAACATTACTCGATGAATTGCAATAATTAATAAGTTTGCCTCCCCCGCTGAAATCCTGGCTACGTCCCTGTGTCATAGTATTCCACATTATTAGTGTGTATTCACGTAGAGGTCTAGTAGCAACAAATGTTTGACGTTTGACCAATAATTGCTGGTTTTATATTCGAATATCGGGCCGTCCATAAAGTACGTGATGCTATTTTTGACCATTTTGAACCCCCTCCCTCCCCATGTCACAAATCTCGGATCCCCTATCCTAAAGTACGTCACGCTTTCGAAGAAATTTTTTTTAATTAACATCCAATTATTTTTTTAATAATTCATAAAAATGCGGCCGGCTTGAAATAAACATAACCATTTACCTAACTCTCTAAACCAGTGGTTCTCAATTAATATAAAAGCGCGGAACACCATTCACATGATTTTTTTACGCAGAACACTGACAAAAAATACTTGCCCACAATAAGTGACCAATCACAAATTACTATAAATCTGTCGTAAACGTAAACAATGCCTTCTTATAAGCAAAGAAAATACCACGCGCAACAATAACAAGCAATAAAAACACTTTTATATTTGTATGTTTATATATCTGTGTAACGGCTTTCTTATTGAATCATCTTATAAAAAAATTAATTGAGGTTTTTGATGATATGTATCTTAAATGCAAATGTAAAGATAAAATGTCATTTTTTTCGCGGAACACGGGTTGAGAACCAATGCTCTAAACCCTAGGATACTATCCCTAATCTCTCCGATAGTGATGTGTTATATGTAAAAATAAAATTTCTAATTTTTGACTCAGTGACATTATTATGCAACGGACAATATAGAATTAATAATACTTCCGGCACGACGAAAGATAGATACGCATTTCATGCTATTTTGATATAAAACTAATTCAAATGTTTCACAAAATTTTTGAAAATTATTTATAAAACCATTAAATTTTTCTAAAAAAAAATAGAAATAAAATTAAAAAAAATAAATGTGTGACGTCACATATGACCTGAACCCCCTTCCTCACCTTGTTACAAACCGTCACATTTTCTTACACACCTTCCCCTGGAGCATGACGTACTTTATGGACGGCTCCTATTTTAAGGGTCAAAATTTTTTGTGTTTGTTCACAAAAGAGTATGTATTTTTAATATAAATTAAGTTATTATAAATTCTAAATAAAATTTAATTACAAATAGCCATGTTGAAGAAAAGACTTTGCAAATTTAGAGACGAGTTAAAAAATGAATTAAAAAAAATTATTTTGATTTGAACATGTCCCGCATTCCAAAAAAATATCTAGTCACCTTATTAAAGACTTATATTGTATTACAGTTCTATTGTATGGGCTTCATATTTATTTGTAAAAGTGAAATCTTTTCATTATAAACAATATTCTTCAATTTGGCTTGAGATATATGAAAATTAAAATCCTTTACTTTGTTTTTTTGTTTTAAATCTTGATAATCTTTTGTCACTTTCGTGAACATGCTCTGAGAAAATATTTATCAGCAACATTCCTCATTTCTGATAAAACATCCTCAAAGTCAGTAACTGGATTTATTGCTTCCGATAAATCTAAATATTCTGTTAGCAACTCTGACTTAACGATAAAACTGGAAACTGTTTTTATATAGCTCCCAAGAGTTGTAAAATTAAAGATAATCAGCATCTTTCCCAAACGAAAATGATTTCTAGAGCTGGTCATCAAAGATTTTTATTAAAGCTTCTATTTATCGACGTTTGATTAGTATATTGAGAAGACCTTCAGATATTTCCTTCGAAGTATTTATGAGACTTTTTTTAATTCTATATATCTGGGTAATTATTATTTTTTACTTGTCATCTAGGGTTAACAGTTTATACAGTTATCAAACAATGAATGTATTTTCAAATTATTCCATGGGGTTTTTTATTTTTTTGATTTCCATATCTTTATGTGAACACCGACCAAAAAATAACATGTTTATCCGAATTATTATTATAAACACGAATTTAGAGTGACCTTATACTATACCGAGTATTGTTATTATATAAAATCGAGTTGTTAAACCGAAATATTTAATTATATCTTTTATGTTAAAATAGAAAAATCCCCCCAAATTACTTGCACTTATGAAACTATAACAGTTTTATGGCAGAACTCAACTGAACCCTTTATCAATTCAACATTAGTTTCTGTTTCACCCAATTGCCGAAATGCCACCATCCATAATACTGCCGATAATGGCGTTGAATTATCACTGCGTCTCGGAGACTGCAATCCATTGGTTAAAGTAAAATTTTAATTATTATATTTCGTTAATTAATTTATACTGTAATTTTTATCAATATTGACATATTACATGTACAAGATTTTGAGAATTTTTAGGTCAAAAAACTTATTAAAACCGCCAAAGATTATAAAAATCCTTTTCCAGATTGCTGTCATTATAGTTAATAACTCATCAGGGCCGTAACAAGACATTATTGCACCCTGTGCGGTTCATATATCTGTCGCCCCTAAAACCCGAATTCAAAACGCCTACTATAATAATTATAATATTCATGTTGAAATTGTTAACTATGTATTCATCTCCAGCTATTATAATAGGTAGTAATGTTCTTAAAATTCTGTTGCTAATTGAAAAAATGACAGGAGCCCATTTTGTGGACTAACATTTTTCAAAGTACACACCTACGAAGGCACGCTAATGGACCAGTCCAATCAGCAATGTTAAAGATAGGCTAGTTAGTGTGTCGTTTTTTTCGTGCAGGCCATTTGATAATTTCTTTTATTTATATTTTGTTATTTTTTGGTAACATTAAAAAATGTTGCACCGCTCGCACCACCCTTGTTACGGCCCTGTCACTCATATAAAGGTTCGGGCAAAAAACTGTAATAAATTCACAAAAATGGGTAAAATGGAAATTTTTAAGCTAATGAAGGCGAAAAAATAAATAAATATTTATACTATTTTTTATCAATTTAGACCCAAATTTAACTTGAAAAAGTAATATTTATATACAGTCCCCCAAAAAAAAGTCGTGAACAGTTAAATTTATTCATAATTTCTTCACAAACTTCATAACAACACGAATAAAGTGAAAGGCATTTACTATTTGAAACATCATAGTTAAAAAAAATGTCCAGAGGGTTCCAATAATCAATTCAATATGACGTTGGACCACCACCTAGCTTGATACACTCCTGTAGCCGTTTCGTCATTGAGAGCGCCAGATTTTCAAAGAAAATTTTAGGTAACTGTTGAAACCAAGTATTAAGTATTGCTGCTTTCATGTCAATTAGATGTTCAAATTTGTATTTTCCAATTTGGTGTTTCAGCAAGGACCATGCATTTTCAATGGGGTTAAGGTCGGGTGACTGAGGGGGCCAATCTAGCACAGTCCATCGTTGTTTACTGATCCATTCTTTAACTATTTTTCTGCTGTGGCATGGTGCACCATCATCCTGTAGAACCCAATCTTAATTATTACCAAACGCTTCTCTAACAGAACTGCGTACTTCATTGTTCAGAACCTCTAAATATCACTGAGAGTTGCATATTTCGTCATTGCACAAGAACCGAACTTTTACAGGCCCATAACATAATAGAGGATGGATATGTGAGTGTTGGGACTGTAAACTTTAATTTATCATCCTTTTTACGCCACACACGTTGATGTCTTGAATTATTTACCACAGATATTCTTGTTTCATCAGCGAACAGCACTTCTTTCTAAAATTCTGAAGGTTCGTTGACATACTTCTTTGCAAACTTTAATCTTATTTGTCTGTGGCTTTTTGTTAGCAGTTGCTTCTTGAGCGGTAAGGAGAATCTAAATCTCATCCTAGCCAAATAATTCCTGAAAGTTTGACTACTGATGTTTATATTCATGTGATTATCAAGAAATGCCTTCAAATACTCGCTGGTAACGGTCGGATTCTTTGCGATTTCTAATGCCAAGTGTCGTTGAACTCTGCTTGAAAGTATCTTCTTTTGGCCACAATTTGACAAATTTGTTAGACAAATTATTCGTTGTTTTGTGCTGCTTAACCACTTTCGAAATTACTCCAACAGAAATATTGAGGTTGCTCGTAATTTTTCGATAACTTTCCCCAGTTTTCAAATTATTGATGATTAAAGATTCTTCTATCCAAGATAGTGTTTCGTGCCATGTGTATTCTCAAAAACATACGTAAAAATAAATGGAGTTTAAACAAAATAATGATTTCATTAATGTGCAATAAATGAAACAACAGTTCGCCGAAATTTTGAGTTAAATAAATAAAAACAAATGGGAATAAAAAATATTAAAAAATTTGACCAAAAAATAATAATTCCATAAATCTATTCACATTATTTCATGAATTATATCTAAATTTGCAATTATTTGTTAAAACATTTAAATTTTAAAAACAAGTAAAACTTGTTTCATTGCAATTAATAATTATCTTTTTAAATATTGTATTAAATTATAAATAAAATATTAAGTGATGATTTCTTGGTAGCAGCATTTATTATTTAAAACAATAAAGTGATAATTTAAGACTTTTGCTGCGAATAATGTATATAATGAAAAATTTTCGACTATTAGATAGTCGGAGATTGACAAGGACTATCTTATAGTCGAAATTTTTTTCATTAAATACATTATTCGCAGCAAAAGGCTTAAATAATAAATGCTGCTATCAAGAAATCATCACAATATTTTTAATTATTATTTAATAAAACCAATACGAATGCAAAAAAATAAAAAATAAAATATTATGTATCATATAACATTATGATTTATCGAAATTATTATAAATTTTGAGAGAAAAAAATTCGGGCAAAAATGGGTTAAAGTAAAAAATTGTTGTCAATTTTTGAATTTCGAAAATTTAGTTTCATTCAATGTTTTATAAAAATTAATCAAAATTGGGCTCAAATATTCAAGAATATACACAAAAACATTTTTACCATTAATTGTACCGTTAAGTGTACTTTTAATTTATTGTAATTTTTGGAAATAATTGTTAATTAATTCTTTGATTTTATCAAGAAGCCGGTCATAAAATAAATTTTTTTATATGCGGTTTACTGAAAAGTAATTTTTCTTTTCTCAAATCAAATAATTATAAAATTTTAAAATTTGCTTTTTATTTCATTAGCAATTTAATTTTTATAATAATAATAATAATAATAATAATAATAATAATAATAATAATAATAATAATAATAATAATAATAATAATAATAATAATGCAAAACTGATATACAAAAGTTTTCTTAAATTTGTTTTACAAAAATGGGAATGCTAAAACTTAAGCTTAAGTTTTGTAATTTCACAGTATTTGATATATTTATATAAGAATAAATAAATATAAATTTAAATAAATAAATTATTAGTCAATTATACTAACAAATTATTTTTCATCTAGGATGAAACGGATTATGTATTCTATACGTACAACATACGTCGATCATATTTACCCGTTGGGGTTACAATACAAAACCCCGCCAATCTAGTTGCCCAATGTCGAGTTATTAAACGCAATCAGATAACTAATAAAGTAGAATTTAAAAAGGTAACTGCGGCAGCCTTGGCTTTTAAAACAAAATTATCTGTGGCAATACAACTATACGAAGACGGCAGGTTTATAACTTGGTCATTTAAAAATTTATCCAATATAATTATTATTTACCTAGTTTCACCAGTCCATTGAAGAAAGAAAACAAAGTTGAATTTAACAAATTGATGTTTGTTAAAGTTAATATAAATAATCCACCGAGAGACGTCAAGCTCAACCTTGATAAATGTATGGTTTCACCAGATAATAACTTTGGTTCTTCAGCTGTTGTTTACTTAATTCAAAATATGTAAGTTCTTCGAATAATTGCATTATATATATATATATATATATATATATTGTTTCTTTTTTGAATTGTTTATTTTATCAATTCTTTAACGAATATAAAATTTTAAAAATTATTATTATTATTATTATTATTATTATTATTATTATTATTATTGAATAAATTCAAGAAAGAGAATAACAATTTTATTATCTTCCACATAGCCACGGGGATCAGTTTTGAATAATAACAGTTTGTCCATTTCAATATCATAAGGTAATGCCATCATTGAACGAAATTGAATGAAATCAAGACCTAATGGTCGCATCTCAGCCGATTGGGTATAGAGCTTATTAATATCCGCAATACAACGACATATTATATCACAAGGCATTTTATATCCAATTTTAGATTTAAATCGAGCTGCTTCCACTTGTGCACGACATACTTGAGATCGATCAGGGATCATACCAATCATAACACCTCCAGTACTTTCAGTAATATTAAACAATCTTGTGGCTGAACTCTTCTCAATCATTTTATCTGGAACTTTTCTTTGTGTAGCTACTACACCACAATTATTGCCTCGAATACCAACGGAAAGCAATCCATCTAATGCCATTGCCTTAAATGCATATTCGACTTGGAATAATCTCTTTTCAGTTGTCAAAACAATCTTCGCTTCCATATTTCCGATTTAAAAAATCCACACTTCCAGAATTCGAAAATTTACAAGTAAAACAAAACCACCAAAATCAAATAATTTCTACAAAAAATCTATTGTAAAACAATTACAAATTAACAATAAAACCTACTTCTCGCGTCTGTGTGCGCACACCAACAAGAATCGGTCTAACCAGACCGCGCACACAGACGCGATAGAAAACCCACTGAACTAACTGCCGGTCAGAGGCAATCCCCCTCTGACAGGTCGAAACAATTATTATTATTATTATTATTATTATTATTATTATTATTATTATTATTATTATTATTATTATTATTATTATTATTATTATTATTATTATTATTATTATTATTATTATTATTATTATTATTATTATTATTATTATTATTATTATTATTATTATTATTATTATTATTATTATTATTATTATTATTATTATTATTATCAATATTATTATTATAGCATAAGTTTCCAATTTATTGACAGGAATGATATACTAAATTTTAAGTTGCTCCCAAAATTGATTTAAATTTGTGTTAATTAAAATAATTGTATTATATTCCATATATTTAGGTGCCCCAATGAACAATATGATGTTCAATTGACATATATGAATCGTTACACCATTGGCTTCCAATTTCGACCCTTCAACTTTGTTGGTAAGCAAAACATGCAGATTTATATTCGATGTGAGACGAGTAAGTGCTATGTTCCTAACGATCGGTTTTGCGGTGTCTGCAAGCATCAGTCGAGGCCGAAACGCTCAATATTAGATAATAGCAATAAATCCCATACAATTGGACCGATAGTCACAATTTAATCCAGTATGTTTTTTTTGGAATTTTTCCCATATTGATTAAAATTAAAATGTAAATATCGAATATCATTCATGTTCCTACAAATCTGGAAATATTAGTACAGATTCTTCTGCTAAAGTTTGCAACACAATGTGAATCAATGATAATGTATACGAATATTATTATACAAAAATTTCTAATTAATCAATATTTTATGCATAAGATTAATATTTCTCGAGAATAAAAAGTTTTCAATTTTTGTATGATTTTTTAACATACAATTTTTTTTTATTTTTAAACATGTATTAAAAGATATATTTTACTCTAGTATCTCATCATTATATAAATAATTCATATCAACCATTAATTTTGTTCTTTAACAATTGTTCTTTCAGTTAAAAGTTTAAATATAAATACTTTATCAAAAAAAGTCTAAAAGTTAATTCTTGTTCTAAAACCCTAAAAATAATGAACTCAGGAAAAAATTATCTCTGAAATAAACTGAAAATAAAAAATGATATTCATACAAAATAAATTACTAGTCCATAAATGAATTAAATAAAAAAATGACTTACTTTTTATCATAAATTTATCATATAATCTAAAACAGGGTTTCCCAAACTTTCTCTGCAATGGAACCGTTTGCAAGCAAATAAATTTTGACGGAACACTTGGCTTATTTTTTAGGTTGGGTAATTCCTAATAGAAAAAATTTAAAAAAATGTTATTAAACACATTATTTATTTAATATATAAACAAAATATATATACATATATATATATATATATATATATATATATATATATATATATATATATATATATATATATATATATATATATATATATATATATATATATATATATATATATATATATATATATATATATATATATATATATATATATACTTTGATGATTTTGAGTCCGTGAATTGCATATCTTCTTGATATCAGGCACAATATTGGTAAGTTGGATTCTAATATCTGGTGTGGCATCGAGCCTGTTCCTGCACTTTGACTTTGTTGCAACATAATTAGAAAATCCCGCTTCGCATAAATAGGTTGTTGAAAACGGAAGTAAAACAATAATGGCTTGTTTTGATAAATTGGGGTACTCTTCTGACAAACTCGCCCAGAAATCATTTAAAGGCTGATCTTTGTATTTTTCTTTCAAGTCAGAGTCACTAATTAAATCAATTAGGTTTTCATAGTCACTTGCGCTTAAGCCTACTGGTTTAGTTGTTACAGAAAATGGATTCCGAACCCAGGAATCGTCCTTACTAGTTTTCGGAAAATATTGCAAAAGAATTGTTTTCAAGTTATGTAGGTGGTCTAAAAATTCTTTGGAAACCTCTTCATCTACTTTAAAATTTAATTCATTCAAACATTCATGTAAGGCAGGAAAACAATCAAAATGAATTGATTGAGCTGATGAAATCCAAAATTATATTTTTTATCAAAAGATGCAATTTTATCTCTTGTATTAAAAATTGTAATACTTTTTCCTTTTAATGATAAATTAACTTCATTGAATTCTTTTGGAACAGAAATTTCGTGAAACACGTTCAAATCCGTTATCCCGTTATTTTTGTTTCGACATCGCACAGATGTTCATATTATTGACTCTTATCTCAGTAATAAATTTCAAAGATTTTTTAGGATGTAAAATGAAGATTTACTGCAATAATAGCATAAGCGGCTCTTTTCAACTTCCATAAAGCTTAGTCTCACTACCTGGAAGGGTCTAGTACATAAATTAAGAACTATTGTGAAATATTTTTACAAATAGTAATTTCTTGTGAATAATATCAGTGTGTTGAAATATGAATATGTGTATATTATATTAAATTTAATTTAATTCTTCCGACAAATTGTCACGGAACCCCTATTCAGGTTTAGCGGAACACTAGTGTTCCGTGGAACACAGTTTGGGAAACCCTGATCTAAAAGATAATTTAAAAGTTATACAAGGTTTCCATGTTAAAAAAACTATTTTATAAATAAAAAACTAAATTGGAAAAACATGGATTATAATATAATTGATATAAAAAAATAAATACACTTTAATAGCCACATCATTAAATCCTTTTTATCGTACAAGTTGAGGTTACATAACAATTTAACAATAAGTTTTTTAATTTTTTGAAATTAAAAATATTATGTTTATATAAATAAATAAAAAGGAGATTCTATAAAATAGTGTTGTTTTTTTTGTGGTCAATAAAATCCAAAAAATAATTATCAATTTATATATTTAAAAAACCGCAGTTATTTTTGGAGCGAATTATAAAGGATATTTTATGATTAAACTTATTTTTATTTTTGATAAAAATGTTTAATTTAATTTACTAAATTAAATTTATGTTTTTTTCAAAATATTTTAAATAATCAAAACTCTGTTTTTAAGCATATTAATTTTAAGCCAATGAAAAATAATTTAAAATATTATACAATTTTTAAAAAAAGAAAAATTATATTATTTTGAAAATTCATTTATTGGTGTTTACACAAAAAACTTTGAAAAGTTTTAATTGTTGCATTTTATTGGTGGAATTAAATATATTAAGTCTATATATAATATTATATGTTTTAAAATAGTTTTTTTATTTTTACAATATAGTTTTTTT
>CAUHTR010007947.1:0-16500 GCA_959609185.1 Schmidtea polychroa
AAACTTTCTGAT
Organism: Schmidtea polychroa; assembly: GCA_959609185.1. Taxonomy (NCBI): domain Eukaryota; kingdom Metazoa; phylum Platyhelminthes; order Tricladida; family Dugesiidae; genus Schmidtea; species Schmidtea polychroa. The sequence goes on from CAUHTR010007947.1 coordinate 13, forward strand.
TTCTTCATCATCATCACCAACAGCAGCTAGGAGTATATTTTCTGGATGTGAGAAGTAATTGTTGTTCTGAATGACAGGAAAGATGATTTCTTGGTCTGATGGATCCAAATCCTGCAGAAGTTGGAGCATATAAAAAATATTTCTTGCACCATCTTGGCATGACGAGTGAGTCTTTATATAAAACCATGACGGTCCATAGAAATTGACAATAAATTTCACTATTCGCATGAGAGGTTCAGATGGAGCAGTTTCAGACATATATAGTCGCAGAATTCTATTAGCTTTCGTTAGCCAGCGACTGTGATTCAAATTTCCTGGTTGTGCCATTTGTAGAAAAGGGACATCCTTGTTGTTGTGGTACCCTTTCTGGACTGCCAAGCATACTCTGAGGAAATACAATTGATCAGTGTTCAATTCTTTCTTGACATTTTCACTAATATCTACGACCTTTCCAGGAAGGGACATAAAGGCTACTACGGGCTTGTCTTTTGGATCAAAATCAAGAACGCTTCCTATTTCACCACATGACGTTTTTGGACCTTTTGTTTCTCCACCATCGACGACTGAAAAATACTTCCTGAATGGCAATTCATTTGCATGCAACAAGCATATCAGCCATTGTAGAGGTCGCCCTAGGCTTTTTTCGAGTCTTCTGATTATTCCATTATTTTTTCCGGTGTTTGTATTGGTTCCATCGCACACAATTGCTTGAAGGGTCAGTGAGGACTGCGTGCTAACGATGATTGACATGATTTCTTTGCCAATATCCACAGCTTTACTACTTTGAGGTACAACATGATCGATATATGTATCCCCTGGAAAGGCGACAATCACATAATGCTCCTCTTTTAGGATCCTTCTATGAAGTAAGGTGGAATCTTGTTTCCCGTCGAAACCGAGGCAAATCAAGTTTTTCGCTTCTGCTGAATGCTGTTCAATTTCTCTCTCCCTCCAGTACTTTCTCTGACGCCGTAATTTTGCGGGATCGATGATTGTTTGAGAGGATAACAGTTCCATATCTTTCAGAAAAGCGTTTACTAGCAAACACGTGTCTCTGTTGCTCACACCACATCTGTCAACAGCTTTACTTAATTCAGGATAATGTCTTCTATTTTGAAATTCATCACATTCTTCTACGCTTGACTCTGAGCTTTCTGTTGAATTGTCTAACTTATCTTTACTTTCATCACTAGCGGCTTCACTCTCCGTGTCACTTCTTGAGGTCGGATGTAGATCGTTAACTTCAGTGTCCATTATTTCATTTTTCATTTGTTTCCTTTTCCTGTAGGGCTGCTTTTCGTTTGTTTTCTCTTCAATTTTGAGGTTTCCTGTCTGTCCGTATTTCCGATTTTCATGTTTCTGGTAGTTTGTTGGTCAATCCAGAACTCCCACTCTAAGGTAGGAATTTTCAAGGCCAATCGGCATGTACACTGACTTCTTCCACGAGCACCATCATTAAAACATTTGCAGCAACATATGTCAAACAATTTGGAAAACGAGCTTAACTTATCTTGAAATTTGGCAGATGACCTCTTGCATTCTGGATACTTCTCTAATTCACGCACTTTTGATATTAGTCGCTTGACACGAACCACAATACTACTGAACTCAACAGTTGGGATACTTGCCTTCATATAAATTTCCTTCACCTTATTTGCGAGAAGAGTTGCTTGTTCGTTAAAGCCAGTATGAAATTGCGTACATTTCTCATTGTAACAGTAATCACGAAACACATCTTCACAAGTAGGTAATTGGTTTCTGGGTAGTTCACAAGTTTGACCAAACAGACAATGACGTGATTTACTTCTTGTTTTGCGAAATTGCTTATTTCTCTGTCCCTTCATAACTGCTCTTCTGTACTCAGCTCTGGCAAAATAAAAGTGAATCATCAAGTTAACTTTTTTAATTAGGTCCAGCAAACACTTGACATCCAATCGAAACAAATTAAATTATCTGAGTTTAGACTGACTAGTAGTATCCATGTGGATTATGTGTTGACTGTAGTGTGTGTGTTAGTATTGTTCAGAAGAAATTGTCTTTGTGAGTGCTTGTGTGAAGGTGCTTCCGTGAATTAACCTCTCTATACATGCACGCGTTAGCTTGGACTTGTGAACAGAGCATGTCAAAAATGGTCTTTCTGCAAGCGTGTGACTGCTTGCAGGATGAATTTACAAAGGCACGTGTGCGAGCATTTTTACTGGGATAGTACTAATATAGTACATACTGGGATAGTACATACAAACAAAAGTTGGGACCTGTAAACCCTTTTAAACAGCAGTCTTTTGCAGGGATATTTCATTTTCTAGCATAAGCACAACTTTTTAGGCATGTTTGGAGAAAAAAAAAATTTTCGACCCACCCTAATGCGCAGGTACCCAAGCAATAGTGGTATGTAAAGCAGTTAAAACCGCGCAAATAAAAAGCAGGCCAAAAAGTATGGCTAGTAAACAATATCAACCAAGGATCAAACCAGCAATTAAGAAACCCCAGAAACAATCCAGTACAAGAATGATAAGAGGACAGCACCAAACCAAGACAAACACAAAAGTAATATGGATCAAATATGAGAGACGAGAAGTACTAGTAAATGTTCTAAACAGGACAGGAATAGTCGACTGCATAGAAACACTACTTGAGAAAGGTGCAGAAGTTAAAATGACAATAGGAGAAAGAAAGGGACGATACCACATATGCGTTCTTAAAAACGGAAGCGAGTTAAGTTCATGCCAAGCAATAACCAGACAACGACCACGGATGATAAACATACTATTGACAACCAGAAAACCAAAAGAAGTGGAAAAGTCAAAAGGAAACGAACATCTAACGGCAGAAGAAACGAAACAGTTATACCAGATGCTCAAGAAAAATAAAACACAAGAGGCAACTACAACAGAAACTAAAATGATGATAACGACAGGAAAATTCAACGAGACACTGATAACAGTTAAAATGATGTGGATCGCTAGCGCAGTAATAAGTGCAGTGATAACATCAATAATAATCCAATGGATAAGAACCTCCAAAATATGTAAACAAACACCTAAAGGCAGAAAAAGATGGCCACAAGTGGAGAATCCCGAATATGGTATTTCAACAGAAAACCCGAATCCAGAAGAGTACGAAGCGATTGAAGATCCGAGGTCAAGCAGACTATGGACGCAAGAATTACTCAAAATACAAACCCTAGACGATTGGGTAAACGAATTTGACATATACAAGCTAACGGATGAAAGATATGGGGGAATGCGCACATTGCATTCAGGTCCCCTGGCAACAATGGTATAAGAAAGTGATGAGTCGATGTAAATAGTGTGTATATAAACGTGAGGGTAAAAGTAGTTTAGTAGATTAGCAATATGTTCAAAAAAAAGGTACAAAAAATGGGTATGATAACTACGTATTATAAATAAATCAGAGAAACGAGGATCAAGTATATCAAACGAGGATACCACATGTTGTTGAATTGGGAAATCAACCACTAGTAAACATTAATCAGACATAAATAGTAGAAATTGATACAAGTACAACGATAAACCAACCAAGTTAGTCAGCAGGATCAATGTGAAGAACACAATGTGAATTAATGACAAATGACAAACCATACCCAAGAATATCGGTTACGTAATTAGAATGTGTTAATGGAGCGCATCAATAGAAACTCGATATATATATATAACAAGAATAAAAGAGCAACAACAAATAATCGCACAATTAGAATACAATGACAAACAGTTGATAAGCCAAATAAAATGGTAGGCAGGAGAAATCAGGAGATTACACGAAAACCGTCAGCATGATGATATCACGAGTTAAGTTGAGTGGATAACCGGCCTACCAGGAACTGGGGAACCGGACTCAACGGGAGAGACATAAAAGAAGGGGAAAGTAGCCCTGTAAACAAACAAAATTATAGCCAAAGTAGAAGCTCCGAGATTAAACGCTATCATGGCAGAATGCCGAGAGAAAGTGGAGAGAAGGGGAGGAACAAAACTATTAACTATGAGCTGATAAGAAAATATTAGGTCAAGTCAGATGAATTCGAGGAGAGACAATTGTGTGCGGACAAAGATTATTAATAAGAGCACGTCAAACCCTATAAGGATTATGCCATGGAGGTACTACACGACTTGTAACAAGAAAAGCAGAAGTTAAAAAGAGAACCACAGCAAGAATCAGCCACATCCCAGATGACAATAATAATAAAAATCTTAGAAGAAATAAAGCAGCGAATAATGATGTCTGTCAACGAATGTCCGAGCAACTATGAAGCAAAGACGCTCGAAGAAATAAAGGAAAGGGTAAATAACGCAGTCAAAGAAAAGCCAATTACTCAAGATGAAATAATAAAAACATTGAGAGAAATATAGATGGAAATAATAACAACTATGAACAAAATCCCGATGAACCATGAGACAATGACCAAAACCTTAGAAGGAATAAAGAGGAGAATATCAACTACCTTCAACGAAGACTTCGCATACTAAAATGTCCTAATAAAGATGTTCACGGAAATCTGGACGACAGTAAACAAAACCCTACACACTGAATCAAATAACCTCGAAAAAGAACTCAACTCGACCGATACAATCCAACTAATGAAAACAGTGAGCATGTGACGAGAGATAAAGAAAGAAGTGACAATCAAAACAAGGGCAGCAGAAAAAAGAAAAAAAAAAGAAAAAAAAAAATATAATAATAATAAAAAATTTGAATGTAAAGAAAACCCCGAATCCATAACAGCACTGATCCTGTTAACAGCGTATCTCATGATAAATAACAATACTGAGCTTGATAGCCCTTAAACCCACTCAAATCCATGAAAGTACAAAAACTCAAGTTGAAAATACAATTCCGAAGCATTCGCATTCTAATAGAAGAACCAATACCCAGAGACCAAATCTATCAAATCTATCAAATCTATCTTCTACAACCTTCAAAACTAGAGCCGTCATCGAGATGAGATACCGAACAACCGAGTGTTTAAATCCTGATATAAACCGAGAATGATCCTGACATAATATGACAACGATCTTGAGTTGATTGACAATGTTCTTATTATGTGTTGACAATGATCCTGATTCGATTGACAATGATCTGAAAATGATCTAGATGTGATTTAACAATGATCCTGACATGATTCGACAATGATATGATTTGACTATTATTGTGACTTGATGCTAATATTATATATTACTTTGATATTATTTGAGCATAACAATTTGATTAAATTTTGTGTGGACCGACCGTGGCCTTCTTTCTCTTCATCTTTAAACCAATCTGTAGCATGTAGCGTATCAGTAGAAACTTTTTATGTATGTGGGTATTGAGGTCACGACCCTGTAGCTCGTGGACCCAATTACATGTAGGCACTTGTAATACAGTGCAACCAATTCTGTCTAATTATATCTTGAACTTTTGAGTAAATTGCGGGTCGCAATTTTATGGGCCCCCGAGTGTTTTATGTTGGGCTAGAACCGATTTCTAAACCCAAAGTTAGGAATGGGACGAAATGTGTCAGTACACAACACGCATACCCAGCATTAAGTTTACTTAAATAAAAATATATAAAACACCAAGTAAACAATGATAATAGAGAGATAATATACCCAAAAATAAAACATCTGAATTAAAAATAAAATAAAACACGAGCAAGAAGTATTACACGAAAACTTACTCAAATATAACCGAAAGACATAAAACAACAAAAAACAAATTCGAATAAAGGCGATTAGTAAAAATTAAAAAAGAAAATTAAAGAAAATCTCCATAAAATCTTACGAAAAGAAAATTATATCGATATTTCGAATAAAAATCCAGAACAATTCATAAAAATGGCGAAATCCATCATGACCGCCAAACGACCCAATAAAAGTTATAAAAAATAAATATTTTAGTTTAGAAAATAAAATTTTTAGAAAAGAAATCATAAAAAACAATTTAAAAATAAGAAATAGATTAAATTTAGCATGAAATGTTCTGGAAATGCTGAAATCCATCATGGAGGCAAATTTTAAAAAAAATAATTCAAAAACAAAATTCCAAAAATAAAAACAAAAATTCTTACTGAAAAATCGCCATCAAAATCGATAAAAATTAAAAATCGAATGTTCGAGAATTAAAATAATCCGAATTTGTTTTACTGCATCAATGCACGCATGTATACTTACACGTCAAACAGAGGCTATATAAACTAACACATTTCGTCACTTTTTAAGAGAAAAAAAAGGAAAATATGCTAATGCTTACTCTTATGCCAAATTTTTGATTTTGATTTTTCTGAGATTGTAAGTAAGGACGATTTCATTGTGAATTATAAATTATTATTATTGAAACCTTGCTTTCATTATTTCTATTTAATTATAGAGGTGTAGATTTGAATGAGATCGTCGGTTATCAATGATTTTGAAGCGAGATCCCAGCCAACCCTGCACCTATGCACTTTATCATTTATGAATGCACAGTTCATAATGATTTCGGGTCCTCGACCCTACATGCACTAAAATCATAATCTTAACCAGAGGTCGCCACGAACTATTGGTGTTTAACCATGAGTAGGGCGTATAAATCCTTCTTGGTAGTTGGCATAGTCACAGGGACTATGCGGACGAAATAATTATGGGAAACTAATTGTGGATACATATTACAATAGGGCCTATCGTACCGTACTCAGTGTAGTCGGGAAAGTAGGTAAATTTTAATTAAATTGACCTTTTCGTTAACTTACATATCTAAAATAACACTTAAATTATACTATTTTGCACACAACATTAGGAACTGATAAACGGGGAATATCCCCTGACTCAAATTTCACACAATAGAACATGTTAGTGTAGCTGGTTATTTCTAAACGAACCCCTCTTAAACGATAAAGTCGAGGTGAACCTAAGAAACTAATTAACTCAAAATAACAGGGAGATCCCTGCGCAAAAATTTTAAGGAAATTAAAGACTTAAAAATTCTGAACTATTCCCTGTAAGAATACTGCAACCTAAAGTTCATGCGATGAGTAGGACCTAAGATGATATAATCTCAATCGCACTGGTAAGCGAACTAATATCTATAGATGCCCACAAAATAACCTATTTTGATGCAAACTAAATTTCTCTATCGTAATGATCTTGGTATGCGCAAATTCCCGCAGACATATTGACAAAGTCTCTTTATCTATAAACTACTAATATTATATCTATAACTTATAAATTCGGGCAACATCTTCACATTATTCTACACTAAGTTGAAAAGCTATAAAAAGTAAATTGTCGACACAAATGTTATGTAATTACAATATATAGATTCATAACAAAAACAATTTTCCACTAAAAGTGCTTTTCATTCGACTCAAAAGTTGTTGAAATGATATTTTACAGGCATAAATTTCTCTAGATATGATATAGGGGTCCACAAAATAGATCTACGTTAAAATTGTTCTCCATCATAACCAAAACAAGGCTACATGGATAACTTGCAAGCATAAATATTATTTCAACATAAAGCATAAATCAAAACCAAGGAAAATATAGACTTTCAAGTACAACTGTCCCACCCCTAAGAGGTGTAGCAATAAGAAAAACCTTAGGATTATTAATATAAGTTATATATATATATACTAGATTCTCTTAAGTATGTATTTTAATTTTCTAAGGAAATTTTTATTTTTTATTTTTTTTCTCAAATTGTATAATAGTCAAAATCAATGTTAAAAAATATTAATCTAAAATACATACATGTATAATAAACTCATAAAACTATAATTTATAAAATTTTCCCTAAATACCCACTCAGGTTGTATAATAGCCAAAACACATGTTCAAAGAAATATTCCAAACTATAATTGCAGATTTTGAACTTATAAAGTACAATTTGTAATCTTTCATTAGTACCCCCCCTAAGTTATATCATAATCAAAAGGGGCTAATGTTAGTAATATAAAGCATATATAAGCATATTAGAACTTATAAAAGTATGATTTACCCTTTTTCACAGATGGCCCCCTCAAGTAGTATGGTAGCTCAAATTTATGTCAAGAGTGCTGATTTAACTTACTTATAAATTGAAAATAAATCCATAAAATTATAAATCATTAAACTTTCCCTAACTACCCCCTAAGTTACCGAATAGTCGAAAACAATATAAATTAACATATATATGTACAGATACCAAATTTATAAAACTATAATTTACAATTTTTCCATAAATAACTTTCCCTTAAATCATATAACCATTAACCATTAACTTAAACTATTTTATATATATACTTAACTTATATTACCTTTAAAATCATAGTTGGAAATTTTTCATTAAAGACTCCCCCCATAAACCATATAGTCATCAACTACCACCTAAATATACTAAATTAGCTTATCTTAATATACATTTAACTTATATTATATTTTAAAGTATAAATTGTATATTTTCTGAAGTTTTATTGACACAAGGAAATCACAACGTTTTTTAAATTCTATTTCTATCACAAAATCTGCATATTAAAACAAATTTAATTATGCAATTACATCTCCGCGTGATTTTCATCTTCGTTCTCGATAAAACTGGTTTCAAAATCATCAAGATAACGAGGTCTTTTCGTCCTGCCTCTACGTTCATCTCGGCGAAGTGAGTTGAGTATAGGATTGTCTACGTCTGGTTACCCATCATTGTCGTTGTTCTCCACTGACGCTTCGTTGACAGCCGGTCGTATGTCGGAATAGTGTCGCGGAATCCCGTTGATGTCGAAATTAGTCGATGAATTTACCTTCGTTACAATCTCTTCACCCCATGTCGATGTGCACTTCGCATTTGGTGGTTTAACGTAAACTGCATCGCCAACTTGGAACGACGTGTCCTGTGTCTTCTCTTCTGTATAACAAGCGCCAACTCCTTTCCAGCAATATGAAAACACTGATGAAGACGGCGGCGTTCCGCGCTTGTCATTGGGTGCTAGGTTATACCAATATACCATTTCCAATATTCCCTTATTGGTTCTTGCTGCCATGCGTTTAATTGTACGATGGTTCCGTACTATTATGCCGTTTCCTGATGGCCGATAAGCACATCGAAACACACATTTCACACCCCATTTGCGACACAGTACTTTCATTTGTGTCGAACGAAATGATGTCGCATTATCAATCACCAGCTCATCAGGGGAACCTCGTTCTCTAAAGATCTGTTCAAGATTCCGTGTAATGGTCTCCGCGTCTTCACCTCTTATTTCTCTCCACAGAGCAAAACGACCCGGTCCACAATCAATCATAGTTAAATAAAGCTTACTTAGATAGTGTGTAACATCCATAGCCAGTCTCTTCCACGTCTCCTTAACGCTTACCTCTCCATGCTCCCATTTTACAGGCGCCGGATCGATAGATTGACATTCTGAACATTCACTAATTATAGCCTTTACATCCTCAAGTGTAACGTCCGGGAAAAGTTGCTTTGCAAAATACAACGTCTTCTTGGCACCGAAATGGTGCTGTCTATGACTTTCTCGTAACACTTGGTTCACAACAGCAACGGTGCTTGCAGTTGGTTCGACACACGATTTAACCCATGTCAGCCATTTAATACTGACTCTTGTGAGTGCATCTGCTTTGTTTTTATCTGTCGGGACTAACTCGACCGAGATCGTTAAGTCATAGCTTTTTCGTAATTCACAAATGATCTGCAGACGTCTTCGGACTAGCATCTCAGCAATTCCATGAGTTCGGATTCTAGCAGTATCCGTTAAAACTGAATCTATCCAACTCCTGACGGTAGCAGAATCTGTTACTACAACTAAGTTGCTTCTTTCCCAGCTGATGGCTAAGTTAATTCCCTTTATCACAGCGTCTAACTCTGCAAGGTTTATATGAGCAAAATGGTTTTTCTTCCTCATCCATGATGCATCTTCCACGATTTTTCCTGATATTTCTAACGCAACTCCTAATGCCAGATTGCTCGCATCGCACCAGACAATCTTAGATCCGTCCTTGTTTACGTGCCACTCACCAGTCACGGGATCGCTCTCTTTCACACGATACATCATTTCGTTAACCATTTTTAACGCGAGTTTTCCAATCGTATCATCCCACTTACTTCCAGCACTGTGTCGTTTTATATAGCTACTTGCTACTCTTAACCATCCAGCAACGAGATAGTGCCCAACAAGTTGACCGCAGAGGGAAAATAACTCCCTTCTTGACATAGTTGTAAACGCACTGTGTGGCAAAATGTTTCCACGATGCCACGTACGACCGTTAATACTTGTTTGAAGCTGGAGACCTAGCACTCTTGCATCATCAAACTCTTCCGGTGGCTTTGTAACTAGCCCGTATGCTGCTAAATGGCCTATTACTTCATTGACGTTGATTCTTGACTGGTTGACAAGAATGTCATCAATATAACTATCCGTTGCTTTCCTGATATCTTCTCTTAAACTAAGTACCTTCCGTAATATTGTTGACATTATTTTCGGAGCCACATTTAAACCAAAACCAAGTCTCGTTAGAAAGTATCCGTTCCCTTTGTAACTAACCCTTTGGTGCTCCCATAGGTCTTCATCAACATGTATCTGAAGATAAGCATTTTTAAGATCAATTAACATTACCTGTTCGCCCATCATTCGCCATCGCCTTAATGATTCGCCACATATATCACTTTGTCCAGTATGGCTACTAACATATTTATTTAGTTCTCGAAAATCCATTACTGGACGAACTTTTCCTTTGTTTGCTTGATCTACTGCCAATAACGGAATTTTCCCATACACAACGTCTTTCGTTGGAATTAGCCATCCTTCTTGAATCCACCGTTCAACCTCCGTGTCAAACTTGTGCTGCAGCCCTGGATAGATTTTATAATTTGAAATTCTATTCAATAGTACAGCTGGTTCTGCTTTCCATTTCCACTTCACCGTCCACTTGCCGTCACTGAATGCTGCCGAAAAATCACCATCTTGAATTTGCAAATTCTCATTTAACTGATTCTCAGCATTATTAGAATGTAGTTTTGTTTCTTGGAATTTGTGTTCCATTAATAAAAGAAGAATTAATGTCATTTATGAGTTGATGAATCACATTGGTTGATGAATTGTGCATATATTTTGAGCTTTCTGCCTCAGTTGTATCAAATTGTACTCATATAGATTTACTTTCCACTAGAACGATTTTCCAATGATCGGGATGAAAAGCACGTTGATAATATTTTATTTTTACAATCACAATTTTTGAAGTTGACTTTGAACGTATTTGCTGAAATGTTAATATTTTAGATGTAATATTACCTTGCAATATAGCTTGCAGTTTTCCGCAATAATAAATTTCAACTTTGTTATTGGTTATCGCTTGTCGTGTGGCTATCCATTTTTGATTATCATATCGTAAAATAATACGATTTGGTTCATTTTCCAATTTTATGGATTGTCGAGTAGACTCAATTTTTACCCACTGGTTATCGATTTCGGTACCATTTTCCCGCAAAAGCTTTTCATATTATTGCACAACAATATCATACGTTTGATTTAATTTTAAATTATTGTAATGGACAAAGGGTTTTCTGATGTTTAATGTATCGATAATATTATTTTGGAATATTAATTTCACTTTTTGGGATTCGTGGGGTTCCCAATATACGTCGATTCCATTCACTACTGGTTCTATTGAAACCAGACTGTTTAAATTTTTTGTTAATATTTCAATTTGAATTATATTACGTATTTTTGTATTATTATTTTGAAATAATAACTCTGTTATTTGCCAAGTGTATTCATAATTGACTGTTAATTGACGAGCCACGAAAATATTTTTATTGAAATTCAACTTTACAGGTGGGTCAAAGTGATTTAATAAATTACTTATTTCTATTTCTTCCGTTGACCCACACAGATAAAACCATACTATTTGGGTACATGTTGAATATATATGAATTTTCTCCAATAATGATACCCTTTTTATTGCATACTTTGGAAAAGATCTACCTGCATTTGTTCCCAAAACATTTAGTAGCATTATTGTTGTTATCAATAAGACTTTCGTGGTATATCCTAAGGGTACTGGGTTTTTAATAACTTTTTGCTTGACCACTTTTTCTTCTACTGATTTGTTCTTTTTCGATCTTAACGGATATCTATCACTCTCCATTGCCGGCACTTTCTTACAACGATTTGCATGAACTATAATTGTCCCAGCCTTTTTATTATTCTGTGGGCGTAATTTCAGGTTGGTTTCTGTTGTATCACATACAATATACGGTCCTTTAAACGGTCGTTGCAACTTTGGTGACAAGCCCTTTCCTGGTTCTGGTTTATTCACATAGACTAAATCTCCAATTTTAATATTATGAGCATGTGCTTTCCTGTCGTAGGATTCTTTATACGTTTCCTGGCTATGTCTTATTTTTAAACCAGCTTGAATTACTTTATAATCGCATATATCCATATACTGTGACATAGGTGTTTGAAATTCCAAATCAATTGGCATATTATTTCGCCGTAGATACATAAGATAAAAGGGTGTTTCCCCAGTGCTTTCATTAACTGCATTTCGATATGCGAATAAACATGGTTTGATAAATAAATCCCAATCTCTTTGTTTTCGATTTACATAAGATGATATCATATTAATTAATGTTCCGTTAAACCTTTCTACTAGGCCATCTGTTTGTGGATGATATGGTGATGTACTAAGTTTTAATATACCAAATAGCTCCGATATCGAACTAAATAATTCACTTTGAAAATTCGTTCCTTGATCTGTAAGTAATTTCTTTGGTGCTCCATATCGGAAAATAATGTTTTCTACTAATATTTTTGCAACTGTTTCTGCCTTTTGATTTTGCATGGCATATGCTTCTGGCCATTTAGTTAGATAGTCGCAAAATACAACGATATATTTATTGCCATTTATTGTTTCCGGCAATGGACCGACAATGTCCATTGCTGTCATTTCCATTGGCGCTGTTGGCACCGGCATAGGTCTTAGTGGAACTTTTATTTTCCTTTCTGTATTTCGTCCTGTCAGGCATACTCTACAAGTATGGCACCATTGTTTGACATCTTGTTCCATTGTCTCCCAATAATACTTCAATTTCAATCTTGCTAATGTTTTTCGAGCTGATAAATGTCCTCCTAGTGCTCCATCGTGGTAAATCAACAATAATGCTTCTCGATGTTTTGCTGGAACTATAATTAGTAAATTATCATTTTTTACACATTTTAATAAACCCTCGTGGATAATATATTTATGTTTTTCCTCAACAATATGTTTCCAATCACTCTCCTTTTTAATTGTTACTGCATTTTTTCGTAATTGATTTAGTTCCTCATCATTTTCTTGATCATATTGTAATTCCTTTATATTATTTGCTGATTTAATTACCATAAATATTGTATCATTATAGTTCGTTTTTTCATTATTATTATTATTTTCTTCAGGGATTCTCGACAGTGTGTCTGCATTTGCATTTGATTTACCCGTACGGTATTTAATTTCAAAATCATATTCCTGTAGTGCAATTGACCATCTAATCAACTTACTTGTTGAATCTCTATGCTTCATGAGCCATTGTAAAGGGTTATGGTCCGTAAAGACAACAAATCTTCTCCCAACTAAATACTGTCGAAATGTAGTTATTCCATAAACTAATGCCAACGTTTCTTTTTCAATCGTAGAATAATTCTTTTCGTGCGGTTTCAAAGTTCTACTCGCATATGCGATGACGTGATCTCTTTCTCCTTCAACCTGTTGTCCTAGCACTGCGCCTAACGCAAAATTGCTCGCATCTGTCATTAGGATAAATGGTATTTTAAAATTTGGACATCTCAATATTGGTTTTTTAATCAAACTTTCTTTCAGCGATTCGAACGCTTCCTGTTGTGTTTTTGTCCATTTAAATTGAGCCTGCTTTTTTAATAATATGTTCAGGGGTTGTGCTACATGCGCAAAATTTTTAATGAATTTTCTATAATAACTGGCTAATCCGAGAAATTGTCTAACATGATCTACATTTTTTGGAATTGGATAATTTCTAATTTTTTCCACATTTTCGGGGTTTGGCTGTAATCCATTTCGAGATATAATATGACCAACATAGACTACCTCTGATTTCCCCCATTCACATTTTGAGGGTTTTATTTTTAAATTCGCCTTTAACAATCTTTGGAATACTGTTTCTACATCTTCCAAATGTTCCTAAAAATTATTCGAAAATATTATTATATCATCAATATAAACTAATGCGAGTGGGATGTCTCTTAACACAAAATTCATACCTCGCTGGAACGTGGCTGGCGCTCCCGTTAAGCCAGATGGTAACACATTGAATTCGTACAAACCTTTACCATCTGAAAATGCCGTTTTCCTTCTATCTTCTTCTTTTACTTTAAATTGATTATATCCCTTATTCAAATCGATTACTGTGAAGAATTGTACTTCTCCCATTTGATCAAACATTTCCTGTGGAACTGGAATAGGGTAGGTGTCTTTTCTTGTAGCCTGATTCAATTTTCGATAGTCCACACAAAACCGTAAATCACCGTCTTTCTTTTTGACTACTACTATTGAGGATGAGAATGGTGACGAACTGTCTCCTATTATGTCAAACTCTTTCATCGCTTTTATCTGTCTATCACTTTCCTCTTGATGTATATAAGGGATTCTATACGGTCGTAATTTAATAGGAGTTTCATCGAGTAGTGGTATCTCATGTTCGATCACCTGGGTAAGTCCCAAATCGTACTCGTGCTTTGCAAACACTCTTTTGTACTTTTTTAATAATGCCATAAACTGTTGTTTTTGTGCTTCTGTCAAATCGTTGCTCGTCACTTGTGGTTTTCTATAAATTTTAATGTTTCTCGGTAATTTTTGGGCTTCTTCTGTTTTAAATTTCATTAACTTTCCTAACTTCGTGTTAGGTTTCATTTGGATAGATTTTGTGCTAAGATTAGCCATTCTCACTGGCACTGCCTGATCTTTTACTTGTACTATCTCGTTGCACATTGGCAATTCGTATTTCTAGTTTTCGACTGGGTTCGAAAACACATTCGTCATCTGACGTGTTTGCTACACTAGCATAACATATTATTTCACTTCTTGCTGGTATTTCCAACGTTTGATTTAAAACAACTTCTCTTGGTTTATTTGCAACTGTATCTAATTGTCCCTTTATTAATTTTCCTGTTGTCAAATCCAGCGCAACTCCTCGCAGTTGCTCCATAACATCCATACCAATTAGACATTCAACAGGGCTTTTACTCATTATTGACACATAATGTGTTATTTCTTGATTACCAATAATTAATTTGACTTCTAGCTTCCCGATTATATTCAGTACATTGTGAGACATTGATTTAATAATTTTATTCGTCGGTTTCATCTTTGTTCTCTCTTCCCTTGTCAACAGTTTATCTGATACTATAGTATGACTGGAACCGGAATCTAACAAGGCTTTGACCTTTCTCTCGTTAAATAGTATATTTGTTCGAGGTTGTTTGCCTCTATTTCCTATTGTCATCAACGCATAACTACATGGCAATCCGAGCATGTTTTTCCGTTCTATTTCGGCACTTGTTGGTTCAATCCTTTCGGCTTCTAGTTTAATATGTTCTACTGGTTTCATTTCTTTTAGCCTTTCACTTGGATATGTTGGTGCTGTTGGAAGGAATACCGGTGTATACCATTTTGAGAGAGTGTCGATTCCTGTAAGTTTTGGCATCTGTTCTAGTAGGCATCGTGACTCTGGTTTTACCTCGCTTTTCATTATTTCTTTTCTAAAATACATTTGCTCGTTTCTGCCATTGTCATTGTTGTTGTTATTGCCACTATTTCTATCCCTCGATTCACACAACGATTCTTCACTCTTTTGATCAGTTTTTAACTGTGCTCTCACATTCTCCATTTCTTTATATTGATGATGAGTAATAAAGAATCTTGCTATAAACGGAATACAGCCAATAATTATTTTCCATGACCATCCGGATATTTTATATATTCTATGAGCAGATAAAATTTGAGATAGTATCACCTTTATTGTTACTACGGTCACATAGATGCCAATCAAACCAGCACACGCTTGTCCTAAGAACATAAATTTTCCCCAAATCTTTTCCATCGTTTTGTACGTTTCTTTTTTTGAAATGATCTGGCGTTAGGAGATATTCATAATTAACCTTACTCTCTCCGTTTGGTAATATTGTATCAATCAATTCTGATATCACCCGTTCTTTCTTTGATGGAAATAATAAATTTCTTTGAGCTTCTTCTATATCCTCGCTTGCGTAGAGACCTAGTTGTGCCATTTTATTTAGGGATGTAAAGTTCACTAAATACTCTAAATTGATTAATTCCAATTTATCTGGAGTTCTAACTCCTCGGTAATCGGGTAATGCTACCCAAGAATCTGGTGCCAAACGGTATAACGGGGCTAGCAATCTATTGCACTGGAGTAATTTTGGTTTTGTGTTTTCGTCAAGTAATATCCGTGTTATTGGTTCCATAAATCGCATCTTCCCCATCGACGCTA
>CAUHTR010007947.1:16508-78065 GCA_959609185.1 Schmidtea polychroa
TTCCCATCGACGCTAACTGGCAATTCATTAGTACATTTTTCGTATTTCATTATTTTTACTGACACTTCCTTACATTTATAACTGTATAAAGCTTCTCCGAAG
The DNA here is from genome assembly GCA_959609185.1 of Schmidtea polychroa. Lineage (NCBI taxonomy): Eukaryota > Metazoa > Platyhelminthes > Tricladida > Dugesiidae > Schmidtea > Schmidtea polychroa. The sequence continues at coordinate 16,611 of CAUHTR010007947.1, forward strand.
ATTCTCGCAAATACTCCATTTTCTGATATTAACATGGGTGCAACCAAATTTGGGTTTGTGATGGCCATTGCCATTCGATTTCGAAGTATTTCTTTATTTAATTTACAATCATTTAAGATTATTTCTCGATAGATATTCTCCATTGTGTTCTGACTATAATGAAATAAGTAATCAATTTTATTGTTAAAGTAATGGGTTAATTTAATATCACCCATATGAATTCTAGTTTTAGCTTCCTGTACTATTACTGTTGATACGTAAACTCCTTTGTAATTTGTGGAGTATACTGTCTGACCATATTTATTGGTAACTTCCTTTAATATAAAACGCATGGCGTCCATCGGAATTATTGACAATAATACAGTCGCTGTTTTTCTTGTCCAAACGGGCGTTGTTCTGATTGTCATATTTACTCCATAATTTACATTAATATTGTCAGGCCTTTCCCTAAACTGCTCTCCACTAATTTCTTTGAAATTCATCGTTTTTAAATGCGCTAAGTTACATACATTAGTTTTTACTTCATAAACAAGAATTGATTCCCCCGTTTGACAGTTATTTTGTTTCATATTACAAAATGGGTGGGTCTGTAACTTCCCCGTATCATCATCAAAAGCTCCTTCAAATTCTCTCAATTCCGTTAGATATTCTTCTATCACCACTGCTTTTTGAATAATTTTACCACTGACTTTGTACGGTTCCCCTTCACAATCTCCGTCTTGCTTCATTAATCCTTTCGTAACCACCGTTTCTCTCGTCCTATGATTTATTTTTGCCTTCAGTTTAATTTCCGAACTTATTTTCAATTCTTCTGTTTGAAATGCTGCTAAACAATTTTCTGGCATAACTTCCACTGGCCTTGGGATTGTATACATCTTTATCAATGAAGTATGGCTCCACTTCCCACAATAAAATATAAATGTAGTGTGTTTAACTATACATTCTGGAACCTTCGTTCGTCTTAAATCAGATTCTTGATATACATGATATTTTACATCTTTTTCAACCTTTAGTTTTCTCGGGTATGCATCCGAACATTCTGACACATCTACTACCGAATAAATTTTTCCCATTTCCGTTTGTGAACAATCATATGCAGTCATACAGGTTGTCTGGGTAATTATTGCGCACAAAACAATTATCATAAACATTACCCATGGAAATACCATCGTTTTTCTCAATATTGGGCTAACTCTCCCATTTAGCGATTTATGAGGTATATTAATTTCGTTATTTTCATTTATCGTAAGCACTTTTACCAGTTTGGTCCAACCTCCATTCCTTTTTATCCAATTCATTAAATATTCATTTAAAACTCGAGCAGCTGCATCTATCAAATTCTCTAATTCGTCTGATTCCATTATCTTATGAGCTCCTATCTCTAAAACTGCATATGTTAGGCTTGTTAGTACTACTTCTTTATCAATTCCATTTTTCGTCAAAGTTTTCATGACCCCTCTATTACAAAAGTCATCATTTTCACCAAATCTCTGCATAACACTAGGAAGTTTATTTTCCATTTCCTTTACTGTGTCTCCCAATTCGCACTTTGTATCCACTTTTATTTCGAACATTGGATATACTATTTTAACTAAATTCTTTAATAACTCTTTTGTCTCATCCACTTCTAATTCTGACTTCACCAGGCTCTTTTTTATTTCATACAAAGTTCTAGGCTTTTTTGTCTTTATTTCACTATTCATTTCACTTTTGGTTACTTGCCCTTCCTTTAATACTTCTGTTATTATACCTTTATCTTTATCATTAGTTCCCATGTCCTTGTTATCTAGTACACCTTCATTTTCATCATCCCTTTCTATCTCATTATTTGACCTGTCGGACTCATATACTTTATTTGATATCTGATTTTTGATTACTAATACATAATTTATTGAATATCCTGTATCTGAACATAAATATCCGTCTACATCTAATTCTTGAGGTATAAACCCACAATCGTATAAATATTCATCGTCATCTAATTCTTCACTTTTAAATATCAATTGAATAATTCCATCCTTTCCCATTCTTTCAGCGGCTTTCTTTCGTAATTTACCTACCTTGGTACACCAATGTTCTTCTATATACTCTATTTTTCCTTCATTTTTATAATCTAATGCTATTGCAAATGGTTTCAATTCTATCCTGGTCTCTCTAATCTCTTTTCCAAATTTTCGTAATAAACCTTTTAATATTTCTTTATATTTCGAGTTTTTATATATATAAGGACGTACTACATTTACAATTTCTAATTTACTATTTTCGTCAAATTCCGTTTCCTCTACTAATTTTAACTTTTCATCAATTGCATTTTTATTCCACTCATCAAAAGCTTCTCTCAGCTCATTTACAATTTTCTGTGGATCACTTTTTACATTTTCATAACATCTTGTCATTTTTGCTATCACTTTATTTTTATTTCCTGGTATAAAACCACAGTCAATTAAAAACTCATCATTGCGTAAGCATCGATTTTTAAACTTCAATTCTATTATCTGTTTCCCATTGTTTTCTTCTAATCTATTCTTTAAATCATCTACACAATCTCCTGCTTCACACCGAATGCAAGCTACTTCTTTCTCCTTTTCATCTAAAACATTAATTAAAATAAAATCTAACCATGTACTTTCTCGATACGTTTTTCCAAATATTTTCATCACATTTTCAATTTCGTCTTTTAAATTGGTATCATAATAATCGGCACATAACTCAATTACATTTTTCAATTTTTGTATGCTCAGTGTCATTTGACTCAATTCCTTTAGCGATGAGATTACTTTAGATGTTTCTGTTGCTTTCTCTTTAATAAATTTGTTGATCCTCAGTATAATCATTGTTACTTTTTCTCTTTCTATGTCTTCTTTATCCAATTTCTCTTTAGAATCTGTCTCTGATCCTTCTGATTGCGACTCATACATCATGTGGTTACTCAATTCTTCGTCCGATTCGAATTTGCACATTAATCGATCCAAGCGTCTACTCATCTGCTTCATCTCATTTTCAATCCTCTCGTTAAAATCATCTGTTTGCGCAAAAGCTATATTGTCAGATTGCGATTTGTCTTTCTGAAATCTCGTCTTCTTTAATATCGGCCTTTGAAATATATTATTACTCTTTGGGCAAGATCTAGCCATATGTCCATAGCCTCTACAGGAATGACATTGGATTTGGCCTTGTAGGTTAACTCTGTCTCTTTGCGGTGAGGGTGATGTTGATGGAGATCTGGATCTTGCAAAACAATTTCGAGTGACATGTCCTTTCCTTCCACAATTATAGCATTGTATGTTATCATTAGTTCTCTGGTTACTGATATTCGTTCTGTTAAAACTTTTCTCACCTTTACTTTTCAACCATTCTGACCGCATTCCCTTTGGACTACGCTGTTCGTTATTTTTGAACCAACATTGGCTATTGCTATGTCCTTTTCTTTGACAGTAATCACACTGAACCGGACTAGGGCTTCTTCGAATGTTATTTTTAAACCAGCATTGATTTATGTGATGAACCATTCTCTGGCAATGACTGCATTGAAGAGTTCTTTCTCTTTCCTCCTTTGGACTGTCTGTTGACTTTCTTGATTCAAATTTCACTCTGAACTTGGGAGATGGACTGGTTGATCTTTGAAGCAAGTTATCGCTGACTGGGGTTATAGATCTATCTCTAGGCTCATTGATAATCGCAAATGATTCCGCCTTTGACTGAGTCGTTTTAAGATTCATTTCAATTCTCATGGCTTTTCTAATCAAGTCATCAAAATTTGTAAAATCAACAAAACACAAAGCCTTTTTGATTTCTTTCTTGACTCCTGTCAAAAATTGGTCCTGAAGTAATTCTTTGACTTGTTTTGCTACTTCTTCTTGATCTGGCTTTACTTCGAACGCTTTCTCTGCAAGAGTGGTTAAATGATAAGCAAACTCACTTATAGATTCATCGGGCTTTTGCACTCGACTGTAGAACTTTTGGCGCATCATTCTCTTTATATCTCCCCCAATCAACTTGGCTGCCAACGCATCTTTTAATCTTGTCCAATCATTTGCTATAGGTCGTTTATCAATCTGTTGCCAAGCCTCTCGCGCAGCTCCTTTAAAATATAATGGTAGACGTTGTACCATAGTTGCTTGGCTCCATCCATAAGCTGTAGCATACATGTAATAATCTGCCATAAAGTCAACAAATTCGACTGGATCTCCTCCATATTGCTCAACTGGTAACTTTTGACAACTGGCATAATCATTTCCATTGTTCGCTTGAGTAGTAGACACTGAGATTTGTTCATTGATATTTGAGTTGCTCGTCGCCATATTTTCCAAGTGTTTTTTACTTCTCAGATTATACAATTTCTCTTGGACAACTGTTTCTCGTCTAAATTTTAAAAAATTACAATTTTTAACTTTACCTTTTGTTTTAATTTTGAATTAATTTCCAATAATAGTTTTTATAAATTTTGTAACTTTTCCACAACTTTATTTCAATATCTTTTAAATTTTGTTAACTTTCACTCTTTTATTTCAACTGCACAATTTGTTCAATTTCTCTTTTTTTTCAATTTAATTTCTCTTTAACAAATTTAATTTCAACTTTATATCTCGGCAATTATATTCAACTTTCAATTATATTTAATTTTCTCTTTTCACTTTTCCACAATATTCATTGCCGACTTTATCACGTCGGGCTCACCAAAATGTTGAGTTTTTATTTGTAAGTCGGTCCTTTCTCTGACTCCTCGTGTTCTTATTTTACCAAATCAATGGAAACTCAACACAAAATAACTTTATTTGATTTTTATCACAATTACAATTTGTCACTATTTGCACCTTTCTCTCAATTCAAATTTGTCTCGTTAAGGTATAGAACCCAAGGGGCAATTACCTTTCCTTGTACGAGTCTAGCTTCTTTACAATTCACAAATTTCCTCTTTTGACTTGTCCTTGCTGGATTTTCTGTTTCGCTTTTTCCTTTTTCTCTTCGACCAAATGGCGGCTTGCTCATTTCTAAGCTCTCCTTTTATACTGTTTTTAAGAGGCCAATTATCTAACAAAATGAAATTAATTATTTCCCCGGGCACCCTAAGTAAATTTGGAACGGTTCGACAATTATTTTAATTTATTTACCCTGCGATTATTATCCGAATTGTTATTCCCTTATCTGGTGTCTCGGGTCTCACTGCGCATCGGGTTTTCTTCAGTGCTCGGGTTTCCCATGGGCTCGGGCTTTCCATTGGCTCGGGCTTTCCATTACAGATTAATTAATTTTAATTAATTTGTTTTTCCTTATTAACTTTTTCTATGGTCACCCTATTACATTTTTATTATGCTTTCTAACCTCGTCTAGCAATTTGGCATTCAACCATACCCGATACCCCCTTTCGATATGGATTTTTAATTTTTATTAAATTTTAATTAATTTTGTACTTATATTGATTTTACCAATTTTTTTTCTGTTTTCTGGTACCCTGTGAAATTTATTTTTTGTTTTTGCTCTAAACCCCAACAATATTTAAAAATTAAATTAACAAAAAACTAACCTGAAATAACAAAAGAATCAAAATAAATTGAAATTATTTAATAAAATCTCGGAAAAACCATAGAATATTCTAGAAAACGCCCATATCCATCATCGCGGTAAAATTAATTAAAAATAAATAAAATAGAAAATTTAGAAAATAAAATTAATCATAATTTAGAAAAAATCGGTATAAAAATTGATAAAAATTAAAATTAATTCAATCTTGTTTTACTGAATCAATACATGAACACATACTTTTCCTTAATATTTTTTCTTTATCTGCGACTAACAAAAAAATCAAGACTCTAATATGCAGGGCCCTAACAAGGGTGGTGCGAGCGGTGCAGTCACACATGGCACACATCTGAAAGGGGGCAAAATTGGAATGTAACATTTTTTTAATGTTACCAAAAAATAAAAAAATATAAATAAAAGAAATTATCAAATGGCCTGCACGAAAAAACCGACACACTATATAGCCTATCTTTAACATTGCTGATTGGACTGGTCCATTAGCGTGCCTTCGTAGGTGTGTATTTTGAAAAATTAGCAACAGAATTTTAAGAGCATTACTACCTATTATAATAACTGGAGATAAATACATAGTTAACAATCTCAACATGAATATTATAATTATTATAGTAGGCTGATTTGAATTCGGGTTTAAGGGCGCCAGATATATGAACCACACGGGGCGCAATAATGCCTTGTTACGGCCCTGCTAATATGTTATTATTAGTAGCTTAATTAGTTATTTTGGATTTTGAATTGTACGGGTCGAAATATTTCTTCGTTATAATCGATAAATAATCGTGTAACAATTGAGTCAGGAAATTTATCTGGTTATTATCAACCCACTTAAATATAATTGAACTTTCCAACATCGGTTTATGATTTGAAAAATAGCAACTCTAACATGATTCGAAATATGTGATCCCTGAAATGAAAAGATTCAATTGCGATGTGATTTTCTACTCATTGCATGAAGTTAACCGATAAAAACGGATTCGAAATTTGGACCACATAGCGTCACGAAGGGAATTTTCTTTGTTAGATTCTAAACCTAAAGCGATTGCATGTCACATCACCAGTTAAGATGATGTGATAATTTACCCATTCTAATACCGATCGGACATCCAGTCAGTGAGAGACACGCCAGATATCACAAACAAGACAGACATGTGCACCCTATGGCACACGCTCAGCCAGTATATAAGTTGCTGAAACTGTAATTATTTTGAATATTTAATAAACGACACAAGATAATGTTAATTTCAAATCAAGAACCAGGCCCGTCATCCAGAGGCGGCAATAGGAGTCATGAGGTGGACCGAGACTCGAGCGGCCAAAGGAGATCAACGGAGCAATCCTATATATATTGGATCCAAGCTCGTGAATGCGAGGCAGCCCGGTTCCAGGGTTATCGGTTAGAGGCCTCCCATGGAAAAGCGAGCGAGAAAATGTCAGACCGAAGCCAGCCAATGATCATTCTCAAGCGAGAACCGGTCCTCTATCCAGCTCGTATTGCGCACACCCAGGCTGTGCACGAGGTGCGTATGACGATAAACCGTCTGAGGAGGGTCGAGGATGATATCTTGCAGGGGCTCACCTCCAGTACAGGCGGAGAACGGCTGAGCTTCAATGATGAGGAGTGAGCTGACGATTTGGTCCATAAAGAAGAGCGTATTCCAGAAAGCCATAAATGATGAATTGTTTTAACGTAAATAAACAAAGCGTCTACATTATAGTGATTTATGTTGATAAATACCGTATTTAGGAAAGTTAATTTTGGTTATTTCGTGACAAACAAAGGGGGACATAAAAGGAAGTCGGACATAGACCTTTTATCTTCAGTTCGCGAACACGCTTGAGTACTTGTCGATTATAGTGTACAAAGATACGCTCACTTTTTGCAGGTATTCACACACTCGATGCAGTTCCAACGTTGATTACTCAACGGGTATCGAGCGGTGCACCGTCCTTGTATTATGAGTTACCCTGGAAACAGCACGAAAGGGAAAAATGTGCATTACCTGTAACCAACTAAAATAAAATAATAATTAATAAAAAAATATCAAAATAAATAAATTTAAATCAAATTAAAATTCGTTTGTTTTAGATCATCAATTTTATCAATTGGTTAAATAACTTCAAAAACTCATGGAAAATACTTTTATTTAGGGATGAATAAATCAGCGCGCGGCGGGATACACAGTAGTCGAGAAATTGGTGTTGGGCGTCAGTAAATGGTTAAAAATACCAATGCATGTAATCACCTTTTGAGAAAGATTGCTTACCACATCGCGGGAGAAAAGTGAAAGTTTTAAATATAAGACGAAAAACTGCAAGAAAGAAACAAGGAAAAAGAAATTAGAATAAAATAAAATTGGAGAGGAAATTTCAATATTAGCAATTTTATTGCTGACGAAAGATACTTTCAAAAATAATAATCTATCTTTGATTAAATTTGCAGTGAACAAACGCATCTATGATATAGGTTGGTGTGTACAACCAATTATAGATGCGTCACCATTTCTGATGAAATAGTTAATTTAAGTTTAACTATTTTAGCCATTTTCGAAATGGGTTTCAAGTAATTTTTTTATTCTAAGTAAATTTTAAGACTTGAATTTTGAACCATATAGATATGAAATCATTATTCAAGCTCTTAAATATTTCAATTTTTCAACATTTTTATTATAAATTATTTATAATTAAATTTCAGGGGTTTTTAGGATTTTTATGAAATTTTATGAAGTTATTTGGAATTATTTCGATATAATGGAAGTCAGATATATTTTTAACTATAAATAAATAAAGTAATTGCCAAACACAATTCTCATTTCTTCAAAAGATGCATAAAAATTGGATTCTACGAAATCCAACAAATTATTTCCATGTGATTCGGAAATAATTTTTCTTCTGCTACCTCTTTTCCGTTTGCAAATTTCTCCATATTTTTTATATCTGTAAATTATTGTTCAAATCGATTGTTTGGTGATTCCAAGTAATCATCCAAATTCTTTATAATTTTCAACATTTTCCAAGGCATTAATCAATCGAATTTTGTCATGTTCAATTAAAAAAACTAATATTAAATTTATTAAAAATTGAAGATAAATCTTACTTCATTATCTATACAACTCAAAGTTGAGTTTTCGGAATTTTCGTTAAAATATTTTCGGTCATTTTTTTCTAAAAATGTCTGTAAATGATTTATTATAGTGCGTTTATTCATTACAACGATTCTACATATCGAGATTTTGCATGCAATTTTTACTATGTGTTGTGTTTGTGTGTGTCAGTTTATTTTTTCTACCACATTCTCAGTTTCTATATAAAATGCGTTTGTTCATTGTAACTCTAAAAATCAACACACGGGTAAACTTGTATGTTTATATAATATACATGAATTGATTTTCATTTACATTATAGATGTGTTTGTTCACTGCAAAAAGGTGTATCGGCGAATTATTTTTTACTATGATTTTATCTTTTGCTAGATCTATTATTATTAGTTTCTTGTACGTTATTATTTGCAATTTATTCTACAGAATACAGTTGGTTCATTTCATGTCTCAATTAGCTGGTATTTAATTTATTACTGTCCTGAAGATATCGTTTATAAATTGTGCAATTTTTTGCCGATCTTCACAATCATATGCTCAATGAAAGAATTTTTGAAATGCAAAAATATATTTCCCGGAATTGATTAAGCAAATGACCGATTTTCTGGCTCGTATTTAGTGTGGATCATTGCAGGCATGATGAAAGACAATATAATCGGATTTCAGATTTTTAATGAGAAAAGTAATTTAAACCCGATTTATGATTTACCTAGTCGTATCCGTCGATGCATGTTTGTGTGTGGTGGCTAAGCTCATTGACTAGAAGTGAGGGTACCGGTGGAAGTCACTTGTGTTGATTGTGACGGAATCGGCGATAGAGATGTAGGAGATGGAGGCAGTGGAATAACAAAGACTTCATTGAGAGGTATTGAAGGCCCTGTGAGTGATAATCACTGGTAAAGGGGACGACTCTCTCTAATCAAGTTCTCATTTTGACAGGCCCTCAGTCATGCGACGATTGGCTAGTTGTAACTTTCGAAGCTTCATCCATTGGACATCAAACTTCTTATTGACAGCTTCTATCTTCTCCAGGGCCACTTTTATTTGATCTGGCCAGAACCACATCCCTTCAAACTTATGGCAATGCTCCTTGATGTGGTAATATTTGACTTGTACATAATCTTTTGTCTGTCATCTGCATGAGGTTCTCCCAGTTTTTCTTGAACTTTGCGCACTGGACACACAAATTGTCTGAATTCACACTTAGAAACCAATAATTCAGAGATGAAGCATATTAATAAAAAACAGAATATTAAGGATTTTTTGGTTTCGAAAAACTTATCCGAATAAGACATTAATGTAAGTTTGACTAATGAAATGGATTGCTAATTCTTGACCATGTATATTTGAACTTATTCAAATATACATGGTCAAGGATTAACAATCCATTTCCTTAGTCAAACTTACATTAATGTCTTATTCGGATAAGCTTTTCGAAACCAAAAAATCCTTAATATTCTGTTTTTTATTAATATGCTTCATGAGTGATGTTTTCAGTGCGGCTCAGTTTGTAAAGTAAAGTTTTCTGAGAAAAATTAAATATTGCTTCCTCTTTTCTGTATTTAGTGAATATGTTCACTTACGTCTAATTAAGTCTTTAACAAGTCTTTGAAAAGTCAAGTTATTTATGCTAATCTCAATTTAAACTATTCAAAAATACAAAATTATATAGTAAATCATCGTCACCTATCATAATTGATTAAAACAAAAGAAGACATTTCAACCATTTAAGTTTAAAACAAAATATATTGAAATAATTGTTTAAATTGACTAAAATGAGACTATTTATGATTCATAAACGATAGCTAATCCAAAATTGTAAGGGCCACTTTCTAACTTCTTCCCATCAATTTCAGTGGATAAAGATAATTGGACACCTAATATTGCAAAATTAGACATTATTACATTATGAATATTACCATCGTTAATATTGCAACCGTAAACGAAACCAATGATAAGATCCTGGTTAATTTTCCCTTTAACATAGGAACGATCTGAATGTGGAATTATATATTGGGTTGCCAATTCGTATTTGGAGATTTTCGAATTTTTATTATAAGTCACATGAATTCCAATATCGGTATTTTTGTTAATTTTTTGATAAATATATGTATTAAAAAGTGAAAGATCTTTCATTGATGTAACAATACCGAAATCTGATTTTTCATAGCCAATCGCTAAAGTATGATTTTTCAAATTTTGATTATTTGTGTCGAAATTCAAATCAAGACCAGCAAGATATGGCTTTGGATAACTACATCTAAAGTAACTTCAGTTTAATAACTTAAAATTGATTAGTTACAATTAAATTGCATTATTTTTCTGAATGTAACGTAAACTATCCAAATTATTACCATATTTTCCCAAGTCCATTAGAACAATGTTGTTACACGATTAATTACAATTAAATTCCTTTGTGTAATACATACTGCTGGGGTGGAGAAATATCTCAAGTAACAGAAACGGAGCATTACCAGCAAAAATGAAATTTGGATCAAACACATCTTTAATCAACAAAATCTCCCACGATGACGGTCCTACCTATGACGTTCACACCGGTGACAAGAAATTATTTCAAAAAACTCGAGACAAAACCAACAGAAAAACATGGTAACAATATTTATTCCACAAAATCAGAAAGCCAATTTGTTTGGTGTAAGAAAGAGCAGCTCAGATCATCGTTAGTAGTTCTACAAAGTCATTAAATTTAACGACAATAATACGGCCCTAATCGATGTAAATAAAAAACCCAAAACAATCAATAAATGTTTTTGCTATTGTTTAAAGATGTTAATTTTATTATTCTAGTTAGTTTTGTGTATAATATTATTATAATAATTCCGGAATTACAGCCCTAAATAAAATTCAATCAATAAAATAATCATTACTATTTAATTTATCAAATTTTATAAATTGCTGCTTATGATTAATTTAATAGTCATTTTACTATTAGCATATTCTAGAAGATTTCACAAAATTTCAAATACAAATCGTATAACAAGATGATAAAGACATTTTGCTTGGGAGCAATAGTCACTTAAAGATTTGAAAAATTTTATATAGGTTTATGCAGTTTGCCATCATGGGGAAAACCATATCCTGTAAAATAAAACAATACAACATTAACACAAACAAGCATAACGTATTAAAAAGTCTACAAGATCCGTTGAAATTATAAAGTTATCTAGTATTCTGCGTAGGATAGGTGCGCTATAGATGAAAGTGTACAGTGGGCAATATTGTCATGAAAATGCAGAACTCAATTAATATTTCAAATTACAATACAGTAATACCTCGTACAACGCTCTACATGCGTCCCTGGAAATTGAGCGTAATAGAATACAGCGCTATAGGAGGCAAGAAACTAAACTTTAGGGGTTACGTTAGTTCTGTGTTAAATAAATACCATTTTATTTTTTATTATTTTTAATTCATTTTTAATCAATAAATTGAAGTGCATACATTGAATTCAGTTCAATATATACTTCAAAATAAAAATATTCGATACTTCTTTAATAAGTTTTCATTATGTAAATTAAATACATATGTATGTATCAAAAACATAAAATAATAACATGATGAAATTCAAAAATAGAAAAACTAAATTAAATTCTACTAATTCCGTAAGAAAAACTTGTCTACCATATATACTCGTGTATAAGCCGATCCGTATATAAGCCGAAGTGAGTTTTTATAGTCAATTTTTTGTCCAAAATCAAGTACCCGTATATAAGCCGAGGTAAAAAAAATAGCTAAAATCTGACGAATTATTTAAATAATCACAAAATCTTGTTTTTGACATGTTAGCTTAAAAATTAGCTTAAAAAATTGCCCAAAATTTCTCGGCTTATACACGAGTATATACGGTAATTTAGACTGTAGGCGATTCGATTGTTTCTCTTTTAAAATTTCAGTGTACAGTAAGACTTTTTGAAACACATCTTTTAATAAAACCAGCGCGTTCAAAATCAGGGTCATTGTCAGTTAGAACATTTAAAGCTTTGACAATTATTTCTAAATTTTCTTGTAAAACTTTTTTTGTCAATTCCTTTGGCGGTTCTACATTTTCATCATCTTCACTTTCGTGGTTTTGGTATGATTCGTCTCCGATTTCGATTAAATCTTCATTGGAAAGGCCTGCATCATGCAAATTGATTATCTCTTCTACGTCTTCGTTCATTAGATTGTTGAACCCCACATCACGTGCAATTTGCACTGTTTCCACGATGATGGAGTATAAGTTATCGGGCACAGAATTTTCATTTTCTTTAAGAAGAATTTTATTCCAAACACCTCGCATGGAATCATTTGTAACTTCATTCCAGGAGTCTATAATAGTTTCAATCGTCATCATGATATTGAAACTTTTCCAAAATTTCAAAATTGTTTCCTTTTGTACATCAACTGCATGTAAAAGTTGCTTGAATGTAGGCTTTCAAATTCGCTATAACTCCCTGGTCCATCGGTCGAATCAAAGAAGTCGTATTTGGAGGTAAAAAAATAACTTCCACGGGTATGGTTTTTAAAAGCGTAGCTATATTTTTTGAATGCCCAGGTGCATTGTCAATTATAAGAAGAGCTCTGGATTCCAGTTTCTTACTCTCGCAATAATCTTTTACTGCCGGGCAGAAATATTTCACAAACCATAGCTCAAAAATAGCAGCCGTAACCCAAGCCTTACGATTGAACATCCAAATGACAAGTAAATTATCCTTGGAGTAACCCTTCATTGCCCGAGGATTTTCGGACTGATACAGCAACAACGGTTTCAATTTAAAATCGCCTGAAGCGTTCCCACCTAATAAAAAGGTAAGCCGATCTTTGGCCGCTTTAAATCCAGGAGATCACTTCTCTTCTTTAGAAATAAACGTTTTGGAAGGCATTCTTTTCCAAAATAACCCTGTCTCATCTACGTTGAATATTAATTCGGGGGGATATTTTTTCTCCGCTATCAACGATTTTAAAGATTTAGTAAAATCTTTCACGGCCCCTACATCGGCGCTAAATGAATTTTTATGTTGCGAATATTAGCACGAACCTTAAATTTCTCGAACCATCCTCGTCTTGCTGCAAACGTTACTACTGATGAGCTGGTAGAAGGTTCGTCAGAGTTTTGTTTCTCTAACTCTTCAAATAAACCTCTTGCTTTCTCCATTATGACTACTTGACTCAATGGCAGATCTCTATTATTTTGGTCTTCAATCCAGTAAGTCAACAGTTTTTTCCATTTTTTCAATCATTGTGTTACGCGTTCGAGAGGTTTTTGTAGGAGAAAGTTGTTGATTGCACAGATCTTTTAATTTTCTCAGCATNAATGAAATCACAACGTTTTTTAAATTCTATTTTTATCACAATATCTGCATATTAAAACAAATTTAATTATGCAATTACATCTCCGCGTGATTTTCATCTTCGTTCTCGATAAAACTGTTCCTGCCTCTACGTTCATCTCGGCGCAGTGAGTTGAGTATAGGATTGTCTACGTCTGTTAATCCATCATCATCGTTGTTCTCCACTGACGCTTCGTTGACAGCCAATCGTATGTTTGAATAGTGTCGCGGAATCCCGTTGATGTCAAAATTAGTCGATGAATTTACCTTCGTTACAATCCCTTCACCCCCATGTCGATGTGCACTTCGCGTTTGATGGTTTAACGTAAACTTCATCACCAACTTGGAACGACGTGTCCTGTGTTTTCTCTTCTGTATAACAAGCGCCAACTTCTTTCCAGCAATATGAAAACACGGATGAAGACGGCGGTGTTCCGCACTTGTCATTGGGTGCAAGGTTATACCAATATACCATTTCCAATATTCCCTTGTTGGTTCTTGCTGCCATGCGTTTAATTGTACGATGGTCCCGTTCGATTATGCCGTTTCCTGATGGCCGATAAGCACATCGAAACACACATTTCACACCCCATTTGCGACACAGCAGTTTCATTTGTGTCGACCGAAATGATGTCGCATTATCAATCACCAGCTCATCAGGGGAACCTCGTTCTCTAAAGATCTGTTCAAGATTCCGAGTAATGGTCTCCGCGTCTTCACCTCTTATTTCTTTCCACAGAACAAAACGACCCGGTACACAATCAATCATAGTTAAATAAAGCTTTAGATAATGTGTATCATCCATAGCCAGCCTCTTCCACGTCTCCTTAACCCTACACTGCATGACATTTTTACACTTTCACTTAAACTGTAAGACGTTTTAAAAATTGATTTGGTAATACAAAACTATTGAGAATTACATTACGGTTTTTTTGTATTATATTGCAAATATAGCCAATACAATGTAATATGAGAGAACATTTACCGAGAACAAGAGCGAGACAGTTTTTATTCTAATAAGATAATTGTGTATCACCAGTGATATAATATGCAGTGTAGGGTTAACGCTTAACTCTCCATGCTCCCATTTTACAGGCGCCGGATCGATAGATTGACATTCTGAACATTCACTAATTATAGCCTTTACATCCTCAAGTGTAACGGCCGGGCAAAGTTACTTTGCAAAATACAACGTTTTCTTGGCACCGAAATGGTGCTGTCTATGACTTTCTCGTAACACTTGGCTCACAACTGCAACGTTGCTTGCAGTTGGTTCGACACACGATTTAACCCATGTCAGCCATTTAATACTGACTCTTGTGAGTGCATCTGCTTTGTTTTTATCTGTCGGGACAAACTGAACCGAGATCGTTAAGTCATAGCTTTTTCGTAATTCACAAATGATCTGCAGACGTCTTCGGACTAGCATCTCAGCAATTCCATAAGTTCGGATTCTGGCAGTATCCGTTAAAACTGAATCTATCCAACTCCTGACGGTAGCAGAATCTGTTACTACAAGTAAGTTGCTTCTTTCCCAGCTGATGGCTAAGTTAATTTCCTTTATCACAGCGTCTAACTCTGCAAGGTTTATATGAGCAAAATGGTTTTTCTTCCTCATCCATGATGCATCTTTGACGATTTTTCCTGATATTTCTAACGCAACTCTTAATGCCAGATTGCTCGCATCGCACCAGACAATCGTAGATCCGTCCTTGTTTACGTGCCACTCACCAGTCACGGGATCGCTCTCTTTTACACGATACATCATTTCGTTAACCATTTTTAACGCAATTTTTCCAATCGTATCTTCCCACTTACTACTAGCACGGTGTCGCTTTATATAGCTACTTGCTACTCCATCCGCAGTCATGATACTCCCATTCCGTATAAATCGTTTATTCGCAATTCTGGCTGACACAACTGATTTGAAACATCCCGAGTCGATAAAAGCTTTCACGGACTCCCCATTGATTATGACTGAAATAAACTGCAGCGCCATTATATTCGTGCTAGAGCAGACACTGGCGCACGCGCTACTCCTTTGGCATTTCCCGACTCTGAATTCCTGGTACACTCCTTTGCAATGTGGCCCTCTTCTGCACATAGCCAACACTTCTTTCCTTGTTTCTTGAAACAACGTTCTTCTAGATGGCCATTTTTTCCGCAATACGAGCATTTCTTTTGCTTGTCTTGTTTTCCCACGACAGCCGAACACAGTTCCTTACTGTCACAGTTTACTAAGACACGAGACTGTTTCAAGACCTCAACAAGAGACATCTGCTGGATATTGACATTGGATCGTAACTGTTGTGACGACACTGCTGGCAACCCCATTATGAATGCGCTTTTAATTATGATTTCGTTATCTATCTTGGCCAGAGATGCTATGTTTTTGAGATCATTCAAATTGACATCTACTGGCTCATTGCACCACTTTCGTTCACGGAATCGGTCATATGCTTGGAACATATCTATAGAATAGACATCGATTAAGGCATGTTCGATCTTCAATGCATTGCCTTTGTCTTCCGCGCTCAAATGCTGATATACTGCAAAAGCTGGTCCATCTAGATATAACGGAATTATTGATTCCAACTCCACGATTTTTTGAATTTTGCCACTAGCTTAACTTTCTGAATCCACTGTTGAACGTCACCTTCTCCATTGAAAATGGGTATCATCTTGTCCATGATATGGCCGCAATAGCTTGTAGTTTTATTGACACAAAGAAATCACAACGTTTTTTAAATTCTATTTTTATCACAAAATCTGCATATTAAAACAAATTTAATTATGCAATTACAGTTAGCATTAAGAGATGATTTCTTGGTAGCAGCATTTATTATTTAAAAAAATAAAATGATAGATTGATTGACAAGGACTATCTTATAGTCGAAAAATTTTCATTAAATACATTATTTGCAGCAAAAGGCTTAAATTATCATTTTATTTTTTTATTGTTAGTATTATTATTATTATTATTATTATTATTATTATTATTATGGTTAATTGTAATATTTAATAGCTAATAGTTAAAAAATAAATATTTGTTTTTTTCGTGAATTAACTCAAGTGAATTTTACAATCTCTTGTTTGCTAATTTATTATAAAAGGTTATTTGTTTTGAGTGAAAGACGTAAAAATTTCAAGGAATTCTTAACTCAGATGAAGTAATTTCTGTTGATAAAATAAAATAACATTCACCTGGAATGAAATATTTCTGATTTTCATGGATCATTGAGTTTATAGTAAAGTGGAATCCACATAGTAGAATTATATTAATCTTAGCACTTATTTACGGTTCAAGACAATTTCAAATGTTAACAACTATGAAATCATATTTATTTATGAACAACTTGTAACAAATGACAATTTAAAACCAAATACACATGAAAATATATTTTTTAACGCGAAATCTTTTGTCATTGATATATTTCCCGTTGATTGACGGTGAAACTTAACAGTCATATAGTCTCCAAGAAAATGAATAATATCATTTTTATTCACACACAAGACTCCTTAAAATAATAATCTTGTCTATCTATGCGTTAGACTCTTCCAACCTTTTAATCAAGTCAATGACGATGTAAATGAAAGATTCAGTATATCATTAAGAAGGAAGGGCTAGCAGCAATAAGTATATTAAATGAATATAATTTATAGAAACTCAAAATTTAACAACCAAGCTTATAAAAAGATCCACAGGAGATTTTCTTGGCAATTTCCATGATCACAAATCTAACGATTGCTGTCTGTCAAGATTAACTTTTCATAAATCTTTTATTTAGCTATTAAACGAAAAGAATAATATAATATACTTATATTATTATTATTATTATTATTATTATTATTATTATTATTATTATTATTATTATTATTATTATTATTATTATTATTATTATTATTATTATTATTATCATCATTATCATTAATTAACAAGCAATGCGGGAAAAAATTAAATTTTTTTGATATATGTTTTAATTATTTCTATTTAAATATTATTTTAATTATTATAATTATAATTAATTTTTAATTAATTTTAATATATTCCAGAAGTTACATATGAACCATCAACAGAGGTGCCAAAATCAGCAGCCATAGTAAAGAATTTCATATTTATTATTTTAAAAATAACAAAATGTATTTTATCCTATTAATATTTAACCGTAGAAAACTTTGAAATACATTATTAAAAAATATACATAAATATTATTGCAAATATTAAACTTACAGCTTTATATAATTATGCTCCATAATTCAGATCCGGCCATCATCCAGCAATACAATTATTGTCATCCTTGTTCTTTTTGGAATTCTGGTTATCATTCTTTCGCTAATATTTGGAATGAAAATGTCGAAAGCAAGAAGAGTCTCCAGCAAATTTAAATATGGGTACATTATATAAACTTATAATAATAATTGTAATTTAATCCAATTGAATGCTTTGCAATATATTTGTCCAGAATAAATTCAATAATAAAAAATTTAATAATTAAAATATTATTTGATTTAATTATTAAAGCAATTTTTTTTTATTAATTACTTATCTTAAAAGGAATCCATATTAATTATTAAGATTATTCATTATTATTTTTTCAAATTATCAAATTGGAAGTTTTAAAAGGTTTTTAAAATTTAAATTACACTTAAAATAATTGCACTCTGATGCCAAAAATTTGAAAATATTGTAAATTTATAAGCGGAGGAAAAATCATTTAAGAAAATAATAAATAGTAAACGAAAAAAATAAAAATATCAATAAAACCCTTTATATTTTTCTTCAACTTTGATCTTTTTCTATGTCCTTTAACATTTGATTAATTTTTATTACAACTAAAGATCTACGTTTTTCCTTATTTAACAGAAATTTTCGTCACTGCCTTCTTGCTATATAAAAATTGAAAAGATGGTGCCAAAAATTTGTGTTAGTTCTGATTTTACGGAATAACTTTATTTACAATTTCAAAAAATTCTTTTAAACTTATTTTAAAAAACACAGATTTATCAGCGTGTTAATTATTTTCCATTTTATGAATAGCATCATTTATAAAGAAATTGCGAGTGGTAGAAAAAAATAAATTTAACATACAAACATAACACATAATAAATATTTTAATATGAAGAGAAAAATGCAAGTTATCATTTGAAATTCTTAAAAAATTTATTCACATTCGAATCGAACTGTATTATCCTAATACTATGAATTGAAGAGGCAAATTTACCAATAAATAAAAATAATTCTAACATTAAAATGAAAAAACAAAAAAATTGCAGAGTTCAAAAATAAGAAATAACCTAAAATAAATTCCATAATTTATCATGATATTTTAATTCTAATTAATTAAATTAAAATGTTATATTATTTATTTTTTTCTCTTTTAGTGATTTTATTATTATTTATTTTCTTTTGATTTTAATACTTCATTTATTAATATCAGACCAATGAGAAATTCTTCTCGAAACATTGCAAACGATTTGGAAGAAGAAGCAAACATTCCTCCCCCAGCATTAGTAGAATACATTCCTTCGGTTGTTGAAGATTACGGCGATGCAGATCCAATTATTAAAAATTAAAATTGTAAATAAATTCTGTATTCTTTGTCTATTTTCATTATTTATTATTTAATATTTTTATCAAAATTTCTCTAAAACTTGAACCATTTAATTTCATTTTCAATTCCAAAACTATTTGTAAGATCAAAAGTTAACGTCAAAATTTATGTGCCTTATATTTCAGAAAAATCCACAATTTTAACGAAAAATTTTCAATAAAATGATCTTTTTTTACAGAAAAGATATATAAATTCAAAATATCGTTTAAACAATTATAAATATTATATTATTTAAATTTGCTCTAATTTAAAATATTAGAAGAAAATTCAAAATTTATACAATTATAACACCCAAGTTTTTAAAGTATTTTTAAAAATTGAAAAATTTAATTTATTGAAACATGCAAAATGTCAAGAAATCTGAAACACTATTTGTAATCAATCATTTTCTATACAAAAGAACAATAAATTCTTACTCAAATCTAGACTGACGGAATCAAAATTTATTACATATTTTTTTGTCAACGCATGCATTAATACTTAAATAAATATATTTTTGAATCATTAATAAAAAGCTGATGTCAAAACTGACATCATTTCTTTAAAAAACTGCATGTATATTATAAGAACTTCTTTCAATTTTCACCTCTGATTTATTTTCTATTGACAATGTATGTATTAAAAAAATTAGCCATGAATAAGTAAGATATCCATGTTTTTTTATATCTCTACTGATTCATAGTCAAATTTTTAATAAACACTATATATATATATATATATATATATATATATATATATTTAGGTGTGTCTGAATAATTAAAGAAATATTAAAGGAAAAATAATTACTTATTAAAACAAAAAATAAAAGAAAATAAATAAAATAATGATGTGATAAATTAGTAATCAAATAACTAATTAATATTTAAAATGATAAAAATGAGAGTCCATATTATTTAATTAGTACAAACAAGAGAGAAATAATAAAAAAAAGAAATATTTAATAGTGAAGTAGATTATCGTGAAAAAAATGACGTTTTTCAAAAGCATGAAAAAATGGAAAATTTAATTATTATAAAAATTGCTGACAAATTACATTTATTATTATAAAAAACTAATCAAAATGAATAAATACCAGGAGGTTAATTCTGACTACTCGCGTATGTGTGCGCACACTTCTTTTGGCCTGTGTGCAGATGCGAGTAGTCGAGTTTGAATTTTTATTAATTGTTTGTTTTCTTTGATTGTTCCTGGAATTTGGGTGGTTGTTTAAAGAAATCGGTTTTCTGGAATTTTCGATTTGCGGTTTTCCTATTTGGATTTCTGTTGTTGAACGTGATTTTGTGTCTGGAATTTTGATATTGAAAAATAAATCTATTTCTGAGTCTTCTTATTTGAATTATGAATCAAACCGAAGTTAATGGACGTGTTAAATGGTTTATCTCAAAAGAATGGATATGGATTCATTTGAGTTGAAAATAAAATTAACGATATAGAGGTGTTATTGCATTTTAAATTGATTGCTGCTACAAATGCAACTTCAATAACTGATGGAGAAGTTCTTTTGGATATTTCCAAAGCTAACAGAAGATCCATGATTCAAATTATGTTGGAGATATTTCATGCACCAATGATGTATGTTACAATTCAAGCAGTTCTTTCTTTGTCCACTTCAGGTCGTACCTCGAGTATCGCTCTGGACTAGTGATCCTAAAACTCACACTATGGAAAATTATGAAAGTTATGTGTTACATCATAGTATTTGTAGAATTGATTTAGCCGGAAGAGACTTAACTGATTATCTAATGAAAATTATGACTGCTGGTTTTTCATCGTTACTTGAAAAGAGTTCAGAACTACCAGGTGATGAAGTTATTACCATTGGATATGAAAGATTCAGATATACAGAAGCTTTGTTCCAGCAATCATTCTTGGAAATGGAAACTTCTGGTATTCGTGAGATGACATATAAAAGTATGATGAAATACGAAGTGGATGTTCGTAAAAATTTATATAGAAATACAGTCTTATCATGTGGGTTGACAATGTATCCTGGTATTGCTGGTCGTATGCAAAAACAAATATGACCTTTGGTTCCATCAGCATCAATGAGAATTAAACTCCAAGGATAAAAATGACTATAAAAATGGATACATGTTGAAATATAACTGATGACAATGACATCTGTGTAAAAATATAAGTGATTAAAACAAAGATAATAGTTTGTGGTGAATTTTGCAGACTTGTGAAAATATTTGGACAAATTGTCGAAAGTTGAATTTGTTGATTGAGGAACAAATGAATTGAGACTGAGAGTAAAATAAATGTGATTAGAAAAGACATTTAAATCAAATAAACTACAACTGCAAATCATAAGAAAAGCGGGCGAAATTTATTTTTATCAAAGTTAATAAGTTTTAGTAAACTTATAATATTATTGTAAATTGCGATATCAATAATAAATTAATATATTGTTGGGAGTTTCATTTGAATAGTTCGGAGCAAGTCGAGTCAGAGAAAAAGCAAAAATCATTATTTGGTATTTAACCGACTGTATAAATATATAAATAAAACATTATAATTAAAACTTGTACTTTGATTGTCACGGCGGAAATTATTGCAAATTATGCATTATTTAATTAATTCTCTTATTTCTTAAAATCTTCAATAATATTTTTACATTAATTCCCATTTCTAATTCCCATTTTAAATATGAGTTAAGAATTTATTATATCTATTAAAACATCCAAATGTCAAAAATATAATTTATATTTTAACATATTTATATGATACTTTTTTATTTTTACTTTTACTTTTTTAATTTTACTTTTACTTTTTTATTTTTTTTATTTTTAATTATTTTTACCAGAGTAATTACAATATTAATTGTATATGTCAATGTATATAATATACCAATCCTGCATGACGACCTACTTTTGGGGGGGGGACTGTAGTTTTTTATCACATTATATCTTTTTCATAAATTATGCTCTACTTTGTTGTCTTTCTTTTGAACTATTTCATTTTCCAATTATCTGACAGAAAAATATCAAAATTAAATTGAAGAAAAAATTATTTATTTTAAAACTTATACATTGAGATGGTTGAATTAATCTTTTAATTTATTTAAGAATTTATTTTATGTTAAATTTTTATTTAAAATTGAATGTATAAAAGTAGAGACAGTGACCCTGAGAATGAACTAATATAAATAGAACTAATTTATCAGTTATTTCAAATTTTGTTGATCGAAATTAATCATTTCTCATGGGAAAACATTATCACCGAGTGTGACAGGTACAATAGTGGCTTCTCAAACTGCAGTATAGTAATAAGAATATATAGTTTATTTATTTAGAGATAATACTGCAAATGGGGAAAAAGCTTTATAATTGTATATAAATGTAAAAATAAACTAATTAAAACTTTTCAGTTATAATATACATAAAATTTTGCGTCACCGCTTATTTGTCGAAATTTAGAACATGAGAAAACTTGAGAAAATAATCTGTTTATTAAAGAAAGTTTACTATAGGGAAAGCTTAGCTAGAGGTTCGATTGAATAACATTTATATTGATATGGCTTGCTAGATTGTTTTTCAGAATTCATATATTTTTTTCGTGAAAATACAATTTGTTATTTTAATTTTTTTAATTTTTTATTGATATATCACATGAGATTTCTGATTCTACAGAAATCCTAAAAACTCGAACATGATTGACTAAAAGTTACTCAAAAAGTAATATGATCTCCCCACTAGTAATATAAAAGAGTAAGAGTAAAAACTATCAAAGTTTTCAATAACTTATGAAGATTCAAAATAGAAAACCTAAAACTGAATGAAAATATTTTGCATCTGCATCATCAAAGCAGAAAGCTATGAAAATAGATCAGCAAACAATGAAATATCTCTAGAGTATTCAACTTCATCTCGATTCCATAAGCAGGAAACTATGAACTGGCGCGGCAAGAAAGGGGCAGACTAAATTTATTCGTCACTTTTCATATTACAACAAACTTGACTGACATTGAATAAACAAATACTGTAGCATTAATTAAAATGTTTTATTGTCAATTTTCTGAAATTGTACACTTACAATACTGTTTCCAAGTGAAGTGAGGAATTTTTGTAAAAAATTCTGGTTCATTAATACAAAAAGATTTCAATTACTTTTTCATCATTAAAATTTTATTATATATAAATTCTATCAGATCCCGTTTTTCATTAATAATTTATTAAACAATTTATCATAACATTTAGCTTTAATCGATAATATGCCATTTTTATTTCAATGTTATCTGAAAATCGACATTTCTTCATTGTATAATGCATATTCTATTCAATTTAACTGAAAAGTTCTTTTAAAAATTATTTATTCTTGTAAATGTGATATTTCAAAATTAGGTTTGTTTAAATAAGTACTTTTAGAAAAATTTAGTAAAAAAATATTTAATTGTAGAAATTAATTTGAATATGAATTAATGTTATTATTTCCATGTGTGAGATAATAAACAAAAAGACTATTGTTTA
The DNA here is from genome assembly GCA_959609185.1 of Schmidtea polychroa. NCBI lineage: Eukaryota > Metazoa > Platyhelminthes > Tricladida > Dugesiidae > Schmidtea > Schmidtea polychroa. The sequence goes on from CAUHTR010007947.1 coordinate 40,655, forward strand.
AATATTGTAGATAAAATGTGAGATAACTAAATAAATAACTATTAATATAGATTTCAATTTTTTAAAATACTTTTGGTAGACTTTCTAATTTTCTCATATCTCACTCGTATGAATTCGAAGCCCGTTTTTTTCTGCAGATTTTCTTTTGATTATAATTTCTCTTCATTGTTTTGTTAATCATTTTACTATGAATTAAATAAATCAATTTATTTATTTATTATTGTAAATAGTCTTATATACCTTTTAATGATAAAAGACTTATAGAATAGATGGGTAACCTGAAACCTTTGCGAGCTTCTTATACAGCCTCCGTAAAATGTTGTTGAATATTTATTCCTACAAGAGAATGCGCACCGTTTTCTGTCATGTTTAGAACTACTTACTACTGGGAAATAACATTTGTAATCATTACATTTCATCTCACTCGTTTTTTTCTTCATTAGTAGTTACAGTAATTCGTTGACAAGAGCGATTGCTAGGGTGTAAACTATCTCCAATGTCGTTTTCATGAATTTTCATTTATTACCATTTAAAATTTCAACAATCACATGTGTCGTCCATCATTATCTTTTATATCAGTATAGGAAAGCATTCCTTTGCAGAATCAGCTAAAAAACAAAGAATGATTATCGTTGAACTTCATCAAAATGGCATAGAACTGTCGACATTGCGTCAAAAATTTAATATTAACAACAATAATTTGTACCAGAGAAAGGGTAATTGGAAATGTTTCCTTCAACTTGATATCTAAGCGGGGTCATTCATATACTCCTCGTCAAGAATAAAAGGCTTCGTGTGTAATACAATATAACTGCCATTTAATTTGTACATTTTTTAGTTTCAGTGCGTTGAAGAGAAAATTTCAGTCGCCTTATAAACCTGATTATAGGAAATATGCATTGTATTCGGCATCATTTATTTGTATCATTACCGGATAAATAGAGTACTAGATAATGTTCCTTGAATGAACCGTCGCACCCTATTGTTTAAAATTTAATTAGTTGTTCGGAGAAATGATTTTTCGCCGAATTTATTTTCAATGAAATAGTTGAAATACATGAATTTATACGTATTTTTGGTTTGAGTGGGTCACAAAGCCTTTAGAAAGAAATTAAAGGGGTGGCCGTGGAAAAAAGATTGAAAAACGTTGATATATAACGTCAAAAATAATGGTTTCCCAATGAATTCAGCCCATATGGCATTCAATGGATCGTAATTGTTAAGCCAAACTGGTTAAGTAATCATGATTAGTTGTTTTTGTAAATTAAAAGAAAATGTGAGAGTCGAACGATATAAAAGTGTATAATTTTAGAGTGGTCGAATGAGAGTTTGCTAGTTATGAGTCGACAATATCAAAGTGGGTGAATATAAGTGTGTAGTAAGAGTAGGCAATGCATGAGCGGGTGGATGAATGTAAGTATAGGACGTGAGAAGAATATGAGTGGGCAAAGCTGGTGTAAAAAGGGTCAGGATTAAAATTAAAAAAAAGTTTGGTAATACTGTTTTGTTAATTTATCTGCCAATATTGATATAGTTAGCTTATCGAGATGATTTTAAAAAATCTTTTGGAAAAATCAACTTTGAATAGTAAATAATCAAAAAAACGTGGCAATGATTTAATAATAGAGAAACGCCAACTCAATAAATTCAACATAAACGCGATATATTTCAATTGTACAACAATCTTCGTCAGGCCGCAATCTGGATAATCAATAATAAGACATAAAATATGCAATATCTAAACAAATTAACTAATAATAATCATCTCCAAACTGTATCAAAAATTTAAAAAAAAAATATTTCAAAAAAAAAACATTTTAAAAAACCAAACCATATTTTACATAACCCACATACATATTATTTTAAAATTAAATTTTAATTTAATAACATTTAACATTCAACATAAAATTAACAAATTTAAAAAAAAATTACATAGTTTACAAAACACAAACATAATTATACCACAAACAAGACTCCCAACCTTCATCCTTCAATTACTTAAACACATTCAAAATCTCCTTGGATCGGGCAACTTGATCATTTATTTTTGGATTTAAATATCTAATCAACAATGCCTCACAAGTTACTCGTTCCCAATAATTACTTAAACCTTTTGAAATAATTTTAAAATCAGAGATACCTATTTTTTTACTGACACATTTCCTAACATGATTACTAATATTAGTCAATCCTTTTGGTCGACAGTGTTCAAGAACTCGGGTGCAGAGATGACGGGCAGTCTCTCCAATGTATGTGGCATTACACCCATTACATGAAAATTGATACACAAGCTCAGAACACAAACCAATTGGCGTTGGACATTTACTAGTAAACATACTGCTAACTTTGCAAGAAGTGGAAACAATCCTGAATTGATCCTTGTCTACATATTTGAGAATTTTATGGAAGACCATAAAGCTTTGCGGGTTGAGATCCAAAAGTACATAAAGCAGGTATGCCTATGAGACCAGTGTTATCGATGGTAGGAACCGCTCAATATAAAATTGCCAAATTTTTGGATGGGTTATTAAAACCGTTAATGGCGTCTGAGTTCGAATGTAAGGATAGCTTTGAATTTGCTTCATTTATTGCTGCACTGAAGAAAAGTTCTGATGATGAAGTGATGGTTTCGTTTGATGTGTGTAGTCTTTTTACTAATGTTCCATTGGCGGAAACGATTGATTTATGTTGTGAAATGTGGAATAATAATGAGTCTGAACATAAGAATGTGGATAAAATTGCTTTTCGCAAATTGCTTGAATTTTCAACGTCGAATGTTAACTTTTTGTTTAATAATGAATGGTATAAACAAGTGGATGGTGTTGCTATGGGTTCTCCATTAGCCCCAACTATGGCTTCTATTTTTATGTCTAGTTTGGAAAAGAAAATGTCTTCATGCCATCTTGTTAAACCTAGTGTGTACAAACGGTATGTGGATGATATTTTTTTGGTGTTTGAGAGTCGTGAACATGTAATGCCGTTTTTAAATTTTATGAATGATTTGCATAAGAATATTAAATTCACATGTGAGGAAGAAAAAGGGTCATCGATTGCGTTTTTAGATTTACTCATTCAACGCAAATCGAAACATTATGAGACTGAAATATATAGAAAGTCGACGGATACTGGTTTATATACAACGCCTGATAGTTTTTGTGAGTTTAAATATAAAAGGAATATGGTGAGAGGATTAGTGTTTCGTGCTTGGTCACTATCCTCCACGTTTGCTAATTCAGTAAAAAGTATTGATGTATTGGTTGAGTTGTTACTTAAAAATGGCTACTCTAAATCTTTTCTTGAGAAGATGACAAAAGTGACTGTGGATAAGTTAATGTTTAAATCTGATAACGTTGGTATGCGTACGTCTGAATCTGAGGTACCTATTGATCCTGAGGAAAGTACTATGTTAAATTCGGAAAGTGACAAGAATCGATCCAATCGCATGGAGCCGAAATATGTGTTAGTATTGCCTTATTCGGAGGGTTTCAGAGAATTTAAACATAAAATTCTCAAATATGTAGACAAGGATCAATTCAGGATTGTTTCCACTTCTTGCAAAGTTAGCAGTATGTTTACTAGTAAATGTCCAACGCCAATTGGTTTGTGTTCTGAGCTTGTGTATCAATTTTCATGTAATGGGTGTAATGCCACATACATTGGAGAGACTGCCCGTCATCTCTGCACCCGAGTTCTTGAACACTGTCGACCAAAAGGATTGACTAATATTAGTAATCATGTTAGGAAATGTGTCAGTAAAAAAATAGGTATCTCTGATTTTAAAATTATTTCAAAAGGTTTAAGTAATTATTGGGAACGAGTAACTTGTGAGGCATTGTTGATTAGATATTTAAATCCAAAAATAAATGATCAAGTTGCCCGGTCCACGGAGATTTTGAATGTGTTTAAGTAATTGAAGGATGAAGGTTGGGAGTCTGATTGATTCTGATTATGGGCCTGGCCAGCTTGTATATTGGAAGAGATTTGATAAACGAAAGAGGTTGAAATAAAAAAAAATGATCCGGATCAAAAAAAAACTGTTGAGAGGACAGTGAAAAAAAAAATAAAAAATAAAAAAAATACCACTGTCCTCTCAGAGCAGTTTTACTATTTTCATAAAATTTTTTATTTTTTAAAAGTATAGATTTTAGGGCGTTTTTTTAATAGTTTAAGTGAAATGGAGGCATGAAAGCTTGGGGGGCTGTGTTGGTTAGGGATATATACACACTACTTCCATACTAAGGATTTGGGGCATTTATCCCAGTCAGTTAACTTTCCTTTGCTTTAGGTCAAGATCAATTTTGCTGTTCTTTTATATTTAAAATAATTTATCCTTAAAAAGATAGGCTTTATTGACAAAAATATAAATATAAAAATATTAATGCTTTAATTTAAAATCAAAGAAATAAATAGTAATAATAATAATAAAAATAATAATAATAATAATAATAATAATAATAATAATAAAAATAATAATAATAATAATAATAATAATAATAATAATATTAATAATAATAATAATAATAATAATAATAATAATAATAATAATAATAATAATAATAATAATAATAATAATAATAATAATAATAATAATAATAATAATAATAATAATAATAATAATAATAATAATAATAATAATAATAATAATAATAATAGTAATAATAATAATAATAAAATAATAATAAAAATGAATTAAAAGTTTAAATTTATTAAAAAGCAAATAATACAACTATTTATCACAATCTAAAAATATATGTAAAAATTAAAATAAATAAATAAAATGCAAAAAAAAATAATTAACAGGAAATTCTCAAAAATGAAAATAATCAATTTCAAAATAAATCTTTGAAAAACCTTAAAGCCGTTTAAAAAATGATATAAATTGAATAATAAAAAATAAACTAGTAAGAAAATGATAAAAAAATCTGAAAATAAAATATTGATTATAAATTACAAAATTTCCATTATGAAATAAAACAAAATCCTTGACATGATCACATTAACTTGTTTACGGATGGAAAACTCAGAAATTTTGATGTGCAAAGAAATCAACAAAATAAAATCAAATTGTAAAATCTCTTTCATTCAAACATCAAAAAAAATTTTTAAACAACTTCTCTCTTTAAAATCTAATAAATAATTGCTAATTATTGTATTGACTGCTCTTCGAGTCGAAGGATTTTTTTATTATCAGTTTTCTTTTAACTGCGGAAATCAGTTTAAGTCTTAAGTAAGTTGAACATAAAAATAATTTTTAAATTTCTAAAAGTAAATAGTTTTTTATAAAAATTCTTTCAAATAAATAAAAATTTTCTTTTTCACATTCACTAATATCGGAAAACGGTCAATCATCCGTTACATTCAATTTATATTTATATTTTTATTGATGATAATAATAATAATAATAATAATAATAATAATAATAATAATAATAATAATAATAATAATAATAATAATAATAATAATAAAAATAATAATAATCACGTATCATAATTTCCGTTGAATGTCTGTCTGTAACACTATTAAAATAATAAATTGATTAACAATTTTTATACTACTCTATAGTTATAAGTAGATAAATATTAAAAAATTTATTTTAGTTAAAGAGGCATCGTATCAGGGGCAATTACTTAATAACTCGAAAACATTTACTAAAAATTTTGTCATTAAAGAGCTTTTCAATTAAATAAGGCTTTTTATGGTAATATGTTTTAAATACAATCAATATAAATTTTTTTAATATATCGAAACTAAAAAATTGCTCCGTCAATTTTGACGGGTAACAGTTTGTAATAATAATAATACTATTGATTGGCTATTTTCAATTTTTTTTCAGTTGATTTTCATAAAACTATAATTATATACAAATTTTCGACAAGATTTTATCAAGCAATTTTATATATTTGAAAGAAAATATTTCAGTGCCATAAGTATAATAAACAAAAATAATTTATGAAAACAATGTATTAAAACATTGACAAAATTTCAAGTAATTCAGATGCCATTTGAATAAACGGTGCGTAAATTCAAATAATGAAAGATTAGAGATTTTTAAACCGTTAGAGACTTTCTTTGGAGCAAAATATTTCTTTTATTAAATAACCATTTGTATTAAATTAATCTCTTCTAATCCCAGAATAACTTGTGATACTTTCAATTAATTTCTAAGAAAAATCTTTATCATTCACTTTTTAATGAATTTAATACAAGTTATTATTATGTATATATAAACGTATCTTTATTTATTAGTCAAAATATGTTGAATATGTCAGGAAAACGTAAATTTATTTTGAATTCAATAATAAATTAATTTTAGAATTTTATTTTTAGATATTCATTAACACTTTTGAGGATCAATATTCAAATTTGAAAAATAAAATGAAATATTATTCATCAGAGACATAATTATTGAGAATTAAAGAAATAACTGAAATTGATCTTGAAGAACTTTTTGACAAATAATCCAAATATGTTATCATATTTCAGTGTTGTCCAAACTGTGTGCCGTGGCGGGTGCCCAGGTATGCCGTGAAACTATTTTTAAAAAAAGTCAAAAAAACCCTGTTTTTCCAAACAACTTAATAAAAGGAAATTGAATTGTGGATGTTCTAACAGTTATTTCAAATTTAAATGTTAATCAGTCAATTAAATCAAAGAAGCGGAAACGCATGGTTAACATTGATCAAGAATTAAGAGTTTGTTTGTCAAAAATTCCACCACGATTGGAACTTATTTGTTCGGAACATCAAGCACATAAATCTCATTAACTATGTTTTATGAATTTTTCATTCACTAATTTTTCTAAATTTAAAATTTTTTACATTAAATTTATTTCAAGTAAATAAGTTTTTCATTAGTAAAAGTGCATGAAAAATTGCAAATAAAGCAAAAAATAATTTAGGTGTGCCGCGAAAATTTTTAATTCAGCCAAGTGTGTCGTGGCTCAAAAAAGTTTGGTCTACACTGCTCTATTTGATCAAATTATTATGCAATAAGAGTTTTATTATAAGTGATACAAAATAATCTTGTTACAATAATTGATTAATTCTCATTGATGCTTGTGAGGAGTTAAAATTAAAATACTAAATTAAATTAGTTCATGATTAAAATTTGTAAAATTTTAATTGAAACTTAAATTATTTTAAGATATTAAAATTGAAATGATAATTGAAATTTTAAAATAAAATAATTTTTAATAAAATTGAAATTCAAGTATGAATGCGATGGTATGTTGATATTTGGTTGAAATTAAAATTTAGAAAATGTCCCAAGAATATTTGTTTATATAATCAGATTTAATGAAATATAATTTTGGATTTAATAGTCTTAGTAATTTATTTTGATGACCGAAGAATTAAATGTTATAGCTTCTAACAATGCTGATGGAACCAAAGGTCATATTTGTTTTTGCATATGATCAACAATACCAGGATACATTGTTGAACCATTTGATAAGATTGTATTGCTAAATAAATATTTAAGAATATTTACATCGCTTTTTATCATGCTGTTATAAGTCGCATCATGAATACCAACAGTTTCCTTTCCCAAGAATGATTGCTGGAATAAAGCTTCTGGACATTTGAATCTTTCATATCCAACTTGATCATCTGGTAGTTCATAACTCTTTTAAAGTAGCAATGAAAAAATACCAGTTTGCATTTCTTGTTCAAAATCAAGAGCAATGTAATACAATATTTGTAATGTAATACAATTTTAAAATGCTTTTAAATCTTCCCTAATTTTTATTATAAGAAACACAAAATTACCTTAGTATTAAAAATTTCATGGTCAGTTAAGTCTATCAAATTATTATAGGGTTGAAAAAATAAATGAAACACGCAACACAACATACGCAATTTCTAAGATAAAACCCACATGCAAACAGGCGCTAAAATTGATCCGCTGCCAAAAATATATACATTTCTAAGAAAATAACTTTAAAATTAAATTAGAAAATATTTCAAAGACCAGTATTTTAAGTACCCTTTCTTTAGAAAAAGTTAGAAAATAATTTTAATAGTTGAATTTAAAAATTATATTTTCTTAAAATTTTAAAGATTGAAAAAATTAAAAAATTCAAGGCCATGGAAAATGGTGAAAACTTTTAAAAATTTTATAATTGAGAATAGCAATTACATTCTCATTTTCTTTCAATTTTTATAATTTCCAACAATTATCTTTTAATGTAATTTCTTTTAAAGATATTTGTAATTAACTTTGAAATAAAATATAATTATGATTAAAATTAATTTTAGGACTTTTATTATGAATTATTTATGAAATTTTATTCTAATAAAAATATAAGTTACAAATATTTATAATTTATAAATATCTAATAATATTTTAAATCGAAATAAATAAAATTTACAATTTTGAGAAGCATTTTCATAAAAAGCATTTATGTTTTGTTTTAACGTTTTAAAAATATCTGAAATCCTACAATGTTGTTAAATTTTTGTAATTAAAAAACAAATCTTAAAATAATTCTTTATTGTTTTCACAAAAACGAATCGAACTTGTTGAGACTTTGTTGAGACTTTGCTACAAATAATACAATTTCTTAATTAAAAAAAATGGACACAGATAAAATTGGGTATCATTTGCAACGCTAGATTTCATTGTAAGCATGCTTGTCATTTTTACGACCGGAATAATATTAGCCTGCTTAAATTTTTCAACACCCGTTTTCATTTAATAATAACATTTATAATAAAAAAATCAATAAGCTTATATTATAAAACGACATAAACTTATATGTTGAATTTTAACGTTTATGGAATAAAATAATTTAATATAGAAATGAAGAAAGTGGTAGAAAAAATAACTTTTACACACAATAAAAACTGCATGTAGATACGTGAAAATGTTGTGTGGCATAATAGTATTTTAAAATTGTATTGTTTAAACTTTAAAGAAACAATGACAGATAAAATTTTAAAATCTACAATAAAAAATACTAAATTCAATCTTACTACCTTAAAGTTTTAGAGAAAAAAAAGATAAAAAATGATAAAGGATGAAGACGAATTTCATTTTAAATGGTTATTATGAAAACCGAAAATTCCATTTAGCTGTATAATTTACAAATTTGGATAAACTTAAATGTAAAATTATCAAAAAATTATGTAAAAAGATGAAAACTCTATTTTGTAAAAATTCACTAATTTTTCCTACAATAATGTATACAATGAAAATATGTGGAGAATAAAATAAATACATTAACTTTAAATTAAAAATTATTATTAAAAATAACTTTAAATTGTAAAAATTCCGAAAAGAAATCAAAATTTGAAATTCATAATATGAAAAAAGTTGTTAGAAATAATGACTCTTTTGTTGATTTTCACACCTTCCTGTATTTTACACCGTGTTTTAAAATATAAAACTGCCATATAATATAAAATATAATCAATAAATTATATTATAAAGTTCATAGGCAGTTTCAATTAATGACCATGACCAGTGGCGTCATTAGGGTTGGTATCACTCAGGGCTGTAACTTATTGCGTCACCCCTTCACGATACACCATTGACCTCCTCCGAGTCCACCAGTGCCAAATAACAATAACTATAACTATAACTGTAACGTTTATAAATATAGGTCCTCTTATTTACGAAGGCAATAGAAGAAAAAATTAATTCAAGGTCGGTTGGTAAAAGATTGTAAGAAGTTAAGAACTAAAAACTACATTGAAAATATGTTACTTTTTTAATTGTTAATTTAACATTAAATTTTATGTCATATTAAATCTTGACTAAATCAGAACTTTCCTTTCCCGGCCTTTAGAGTTGCAAACTTGTGAATTACTTCATTTAAATCAACTCCTTTCGCCAAATAACTTTCAATTGAAAATATTGAAAATCAGAAAGCCTTGACTGTTCCATGATAGATCCCAAATAGTTCTTTATAAACTTTAGCTTTGAAAAACTCCTCTCATATGAAGCCACAGACACACATATCGTAAGAAATAATTGTAGGCTCGCTGAGAGATATGAGAGATTCTAGGAAGTCCCATTCAACTATGAATTTCAAAAGGTCAAGTACTGGCATGTCTTTGGCTTCTTCGAGATCAATCTTTGCTGCGTTATTTCACGGCACACCTGGGCACCCGCCACGGCACACCAATGTGCCGCGGCACACAGTTTGGACAACACTGTTCTATAATAACATAAACATGCAAAAGTGGTAAAATGCACCGACTAAAAAAGATGCACACATTTCAAAGAAAAGAATTTTTTAAAAATAATTTAGAATACATTTCTAAAGCTAGTACTCGAACTACACTTTCATTTTGGTAAAACGAAGAAATACATTCATCTATTAATAATTGTTTTTAAATTATTGTTAAATAATCATTTTCACCATATTTAAAATATTTTTACAATTTCTTTGATAAAAGAGAAAATTATGGGCTAATATTAAGAGTAATTTATTTGGAGTAATTATTTATTTTCTATCAACACACTCTCAATTGAAAAAGGCAGTGCCGAAATTTCGTGAGTATCAATAGTCTTCAAGCTCTCTTTTTAATAAACACTCAATAAAGTTTTTATATTTTGCAAAGTGAAGTATTCCATGAAAACAGGTGTATTCGTTTGCTTACCATATTACAATTGTTAAATTTGGCTAACACCGTTTGTGTTTACTATAATATAATGTTATTAATATTTCTAGATTATAGGAATTGCAGAGCTTTCAAACCAGATGTTGTATACCATTATTTTTTTATTTTTAATTGTAAAAAATGTTTTCCGCGTTACACTGTGTAATTAATATATCGGCACCATTTACACTTATTTTGAAATTTAATTTTTTTGTTCATTTGAACTCTTATTTCAAATAGTAAAAATGGATAGTAATTCGAAAAAATATACGCAAAACAATAAAAAATAATTTTAATAAATTTTTAAAAATCAAGATAATTTATTAAAGTGCCAATAATAGAAAGTTTATAAATAATCCAGATGTCGCAATGAAAAGTATTCTAATAAATGATAAATAATAAATCTTCAAATTTTGTTTAAATTTAATAATAAATTATTGCCTGGATTTTATTCCAAATCAAATTTCATTAAAGATTAAATTACGATAACTAATCCGGTCAATTTTCCCTAATTGTTTCTAGGAATATAAATTAAAATTTAATAGTACGAAACGCAGAAATTTCATTTATATTCCAAAGAATATTTATATTTTCCAAGGATAAGTGATGATTAAATTTAATTAAAATTCGGAAGAAACCGAATCACTTGTCTCAGGTCGAATTAAATGAAATTCATTAAAACAACAAAAATAACAAATAATTAATGCGATAATTAATTTCTTTTGTCATTCTCTCAACTTATATAATTAAATTATTTACACAAAAAATGTTTAATAAACAAACTTTAACTTATTAGAACCTTAAAACAATATTAATTGCCATAAAAATCAACACATTACGCAATTAAAACAAATTAAATTAATTTATAATAATATATTTAGTTAATAAAAAATTAAATTAAGTAATATAATAGAAATATTAAAATATTAAATGAAATTAGTTACAAAAATATATTGCAATAAACTAAGTGTTGGCGTTAATTGTGGACAAAAGAATTAATTAAGCAATTATGTTACAGTTACAGTTCATTTGGAAGTTAAAATGCAAGGATGATGAAAACAAATTTGCTAATGCTGAAGGGATTTTCAGAATTGTTGCCACGTCCGTCCTGGATTTGTGGGATATAACCAATGAGGACAGAGATGGTGTTCCAATTTTTATTGATACAGATAAATTATCCGCAAACAAGCCTACTTTTTATCCTGCACAATTAATAATCATAATAATAATAATAATAATAATAATAATAATAATAATAATAATAATAATAATAATAGTAGTTATATTAAAATAAAACTTTTGACCAGTCAGATGGAGGAATAGCTTATCCATCTGACTGGCTACACCTAATTCCAGATGTTAAAAGTCTCTATAACACATGTTGGTGTGTTCATCAGTTGATGACTCACCATTTATGAGAGAGTTTATTTCATTTTTTCATTTTTTCATTTTCAATTCAATTTTATTTATGGCTTTAGAAGTAAGTTTTTTAAATTTAAGTATATTTTAAGGCTTGAATTTTGATTTCATATAATTATGAAATTATTCAAGCTCTTAAATATTACTTGTAATCAGCATTTATAATATATTGCTAATTAAATTTCAGGTGCTTTTTTAGGTATTTTATGATATGTTATGAATTTGGAATTATTTCAATAAAATGTAAGTTATATATATTTTTAACTAAAAAGAAATAAAATAATCACCAAACACATTTATTTTTTTAAGAAATAATGGTTTCAATCGATTTTTTGGAGATTCCCAGTAATCTACCAAAATCTTTATAATTTTCTCCATTTTCATATGCATTGATGAGACGGATTTTGTCATTTTCTGAAATTCTTTGAAAATATTTTTTTAAAATAAGTTATTAAAATTTACGATTTTCGAATTTTTTTCTTCAATTCCAAAGATGTCGATGGAACTTGTTGAATATCTTCACACAAAGGCGTTTGACAAGAAATATCTGATATGCTGTAAAATATTTTAATTATTTGTAATTAAATAAAAAAATTCTTATATTGTCAGATCTTCACCTTCGCAAAATGGAAATGTCTCCAAAGAAATATCTGAAAATCTAAAGAAATATTAACTTCAAAAATATTTTATAAATAGATCTTACGATGTTTTGTCGTCTATTTCTCGAAAACACAAAGTTGAGTTGTCAGATTCAAAATCCAAATTTTTTTTCAGCCATGAATTTTAATAATTTTAAATTAATGATATGTTAACAGTATGTTAATGACTCTCTACTTTCGGAATAAAAAAAACTATATTAAATTTGCGTGTATTTTATATTATGTGTGCTGTGTTTGTATGTAAAATTATTTTTCTGTCACTTTCTCAATTCCTATAATAAAACTTTTAACATTCGGAACATTAAATTTTTGCACACAGGTAAGTTTGTGTGTTGCTATAATATAATTTTATTGATTTTTTTTTAGATTATAAAAACTTTTATATTGTGGATTTAGGTGTATATGGTTCATTATCGCAAATGTATGCCTTCGCGCCTGTGTGCGCCTTTATTGTTGAAATTTCTTATTCTTGTATGTGTGCGCACACAGACGTTGTCAGGAGTTTTTTTGAATTTTTAAATCAAAAATGTCAACTAATGTTTATTTTAAATTTGATGATGAAGATGAAAAAGATAGAATGCTGAAAAGAAAGTACATAACTGAGTTAATGAAACAAGAGGAGAGCAAGTTGTATAATTCTAATGGTTCTGAAGAAACAGATAGTTTTATTAGTCGAGAAGGATATCAATAACTACTTAAAGAACGTTGCTTGTTACTACCTTTTGATAATGACTTCCTTGTGTTAAGCAATCTGATTCTACTCCATTTGCCAAGTACTAAGTCCATTCAAACGAAAGTACATAAAGTTGGTATGCCAATGAACCGGTCATGTCGATGGTAAAAACTGCTCAATACAAAATTGTAAAGTTTTTGGATGGGTTATTAAAACCTTTAATGATTACAGATTTTGAATGTAAGTAAGGTTTTGAATTTTCAGCGTTTATTGCACATCTGAATAAAAAAATTACATATTGCAATTACATGTTGCAAGATGTGGAAAGAAAATGTTATCAAACATCAGAAATTTGATGAGATTGCATTTCGTAAATTACTTGAATTTGCAACGTCAAATGTGAATTTTCTTTTTAAGAATGAGTGGTATAAACAGGTTGATGGTGTTGCTATGGGTTCTCCATTGGGTCGACCAAAGGCATCTATTTTCATGTCCAGTTAAGAAAAGAAAATTTCATCATACAATTTAACTAAACCAACTGTGTATAAATGATATGTTGATGATATATTTTAGGGTTTGAGAATCGTGAGCATTATGTGAATATAAATACAAACGAAATATGGTGAGAGGATTAGTTTTTCGTGTAATTCAGATAAAAGTATTGATTATCTGGTTAGGTTGCTCCTTAAAAATAGATATTCTAAATCTTTTCTTTAGTGCATGACAAAAGAGACCATTGATAAATAGATGTTGTATACTCATGATTCTTGCACAGGTTTATCTGAAAGTAATGATCCTATTTTTGATGTTGAATTTAATATGTTGTCAAGTTCGGAAGGTGAAAAGTTAGATCTAAGCACACTGATCAAAAATATGTGTTGGTAATATCTTATTCTGAAGGTTTCAGAGAATTCAAGCATAAGATCCATAAACATGTAGATAAGACTATATTTAGGATTGTTTCAACGTCTTGCAATGTTGGTAGCATGCTCACTATTAAGTCTTCAACTTCAATTGGTCTGTGTTCAGAACTAGTGTATCAATTTTCATGTAATTGGTGTAATACCACAAACATTGGAAAGACTACCCGTAATTTCTGCACTCTAGTTCTTGAGCATTGTCGACGGAATTGATTGACCCACATTAGTGATCATTTTAGAAAGTGTACAAGTAAAAAAATAAGTATTGCTGATTTTAAGATCTTGTCGAAGAGTTTGACTAATTACTGTGAGCGTGTAACATGCGATGCGTCGTTAATTAGATCTTTAAAACCTATAATTAATATTCAAAGTACCCAGTTTACAGGGATTTTGAATGTATTTAAATAATTTAACTTGTATATTTAATATTTGGGATAATGTTGTTTGTAAAGATTTTTGTATAAAATCCATTTTTAATTTTTAAATTTAAATTTATTTTTTGTATTCATTTTAAAAAAGATTTTTTTGTATGAGAATGTAAACAGATTTGTGCGTTAATTAAATTAAATAATTTTTAAATGATTGAAAAAAATGTTTTTCAAAATTGTATTAAAATATATTTTTGATACAGTTTGATTACGATTATTAGTTGTTAATCTGTTTGAATATTATTATTTTCATTTAGTTGTGATTAATACGATTCATAGCCTGAAGAAGACTGTTAAACAGTCTAAATATATAACAATGTTATATTTTAATATACTTAGTTGTCGATTTTCTATTATAAAAACATTGCCTTCGTTCTTTGATTAATAATTGTAATAATAACAATAATGAAAAATTACGCAGTTTATTACAAAATATATAAAATTCCTGAGAGAAATATATTTATGATAGTAACATTTATTAATATTCAAAAGCGGAGTCTGCCCGTTTTGTGAGAATAGAATTTGTTGAAGTTTTCTGTAATAATTGGAACTGGAATAGCCAGCGTAAGAACCCCTGAGACGGCACAAACACTGCCGACTAATCTTCCCAATATCTGTTGTGGAACTTTGTCACCATATCCGACTGTGCACATTGTAATTATAGCCCACCAAAACGCATCAGGAATGCTCTCTATTTGAGAATCTGGATAGCCAACTTCTGCATAATAGATTGTGGATGAGAATAAGATAATTGACACACTCAGTGCTACTAAAAACAATACGAGACCTTCCATACTAGCTCGAAATGTTAACATGAGAACCTGTAATCCAGGCGAATGTTTTGTCAATTTAAAAACTCTTATCAAACGAATTACACGCAAGAATGCCAAGGAAGCACTTTTCTTTGCACCGTCACAATCAAAAGTGACTAATACGTTAGTCAGCGTTACGTAGTATGGAATGATTGCGGCGACATCGATAATATTCTTAATATCCTTTATAAATTTCACTTTAGATGGACAAGAAATAAATCTGAAACTGACTTCAATAGTAAACCAAAATGTACAAACAGTCTCTAGAATAAAGAAAACATCAAGAAAATTTGGAGCAGCACCACTGATACAATGGCTTTTATTAAAGAATGGATGAGTTTCTACACAGAAGAGAACAATTGATAAAACAGTAAAGGCAACGGACAAAACGGCTACACAAAACGCACTGACGGATGTTTCAGGAAATTCAAAAAGCATCCAAATACTTCGTTTGATTTTGTTAGTTGGCAACTCGATCACCTCTAAAATGTGTCCTTCATCTTTTTTATAAGCATCAATGACAGATTTTTCGATTTGATAAAAATCCAATTCAGTAAGAAATATTTCATCCGGAACATTTACAGGTCGTTTAATTTTGCCACCATTTTGATAATAATTAAAGATTGATTCAAAGGCCGGACGATATCTATCAAAGAAATATTCCTGTCTCTTTTTATCATAATACATCAACCGTTTGTTTGGATCACCAAGAAGAGTGGTGGGATGTTCATTCAGAATCCATGTCCAAGTCTCAAACGTTAATCCACTAATGTTAATGACAACCTTTTCCTTTAAATCGTATTGGAGTGGTCCACTTCTCAGTGAAGAATATTCAAGAGCATTTCGACGTTTTTTTTGACTTCCTGAATCATTGCTTGACAAAGATCTTTTGAAAGAATTCCAAATGATTTTAAAAGAATTTGACTTTGCCGTGGAACCTTTAAACTTAATTGCCTTTTCATCATCAATGCTTGAGAAATAATCGAAAAACTCCTCTTTATTCGTTTCTTTTTGTTTGATTTTATTTTTCCTACCATACCTAATTGAGCCAGAACTCGAGTCTACGGCACTCTGACTATAAAACATTAATAGAATAATTCAAAGTCAGATTTGATTCTCTGAGTTGAAACAGAAGAGACTCAATTTCAATTTCCTACTGGTAAATAGAACAGCCAATCAGTTGTTAATCTCTTCAATGTTTCCCCTTAATGAATCAGATTAGTTGGGAAGAATTGTAAGCATATTTAGGAAAAATATGAACAGCTGAGTAATATACTAACTAAGTCATTATATATGTTTAAATTCACTCATTTAATACTATATAAACAAACCTTATTGGATAAATTAATTATTCTTTAAAAGTTGACTGTATAATAATAATAATAATAATAATAATAATAATAATAATAATAATAATAATAATAATAATAATAATAATAATAATTATAATAATAATAATAATAATAATAATAATAATAATAATAATAATAATAATAATAATAATAATAATAATAATACTAATAATAATAATAATAATAATAATAATAATAATAATAATAATAATAATAATAATAATAATATAATAATAATAATGATAATAATAATAATAATATAATAATAATAATAATAATAATAATAATAATAATAATAACAATAATAATAATAATGATAATAATAATAATAATAATAATAATAATAATAATAATAATAACAATAATAATAATAATAATAATAATAATAATAATAATAATAATAATAATAATAATAATAATAATAATAATAATAATAATAATAATAATAATAATAATAATAATAATAATAATAATAATAATAATAATAATAATAATAATAATAATAATGATAATAATAATAATAATAATGATAATAATAATAAAAATAATAATAATAATTTCTTATTTGTCAAATTACAACAGTTATATGATTTAATGATTTCACTTTATTGTGGATTTCTGCGTAATTATGATAATTGGTTTTAAAACGTGATAAAAAATAAAATTTTCTAGAAAGTTTAAAATTAGAATAATTCAAGTTTGACAATTTTAGAAAAGATTTTCCTATAAAACTATGAAACATACTTGTTAACATTATTTAATTCGATTATTTTAATATTACTAGAGAGATCGGGATAAATAATTATTTAGATCATTGAGTGGATATTCCTAAACCTTTTTCATTTGGATTGTTAATCTTCATAAATGACAAATAAAATTTACTGAATGTCTCATTTTATTAAGTTATATCTGGAAAATTTATATAATATTTTCTCATTTTCTTGATATTTCTATATAAACCTTTTGAGGTCCGATAATTCAGTACGGGATCATTGATCGGCGGGGAGAGCTTTCTTGTGTACTATTATCATGAGATGATTAAAAATACTCTAAAGATGTCTATAATTTAATTGTAATAAAAGAAGTATTTTGTAAAAGAAACAAATCTTTTAAAGTAAAAATAATTATCCAGTAAAACTCTTAAATATACAAACAAGTACATCATCCCAAATATTAAATATACAAGTTAAATTATTTAAATACATTCAAAATCCCTGTAGACTGGGTACTTTGAATATTAATAATAGGATTTAAAGATCTAATTAACAACGCCTCACACGTTGATCCTTGCAAAGGTTTATCTGAAAGTAATTATCCTATTTTTGATGTTGAAGTAAATATGTTGTCAATTTCGGAAGGTGAAAAATCAGATCTAAGCACACTGATCAAAAAAATGTGTTGGTAATACCTTATTCTGAAGGTTTCAGAGAATTCAAGCATAAGATCCTTAAACATGTAGATAAGATTATATTTAGGATTGTTTTAACGTCTTGCAATGTTGGTAGCATGTTCTCTAATAAGTCTTCAACTCCAATTGGTCTGCGTTCAGAACTAGTGTATCGATTTTCATGTAATCGGTGTAATGCCACATACTTTCGAGAGACTGTTCGTCATCTCTTAAGTTCTTAAGCATTGCCAACGGAATGGATTGAACCACATTAGGGATCCGTTTAGGAAATGTACAAGTAAAAAAAGTAAGTATTGCTGATTTTAATATCTTTTCGAAGAGTTTGACTAATTACTGTGAGCGAGTAACGTGCGAGGCGTTGTTAATTAGATCTTTAAAACCTATAATTAATATTCAAAGTACACAGTCTACAGAGATGTTGAATGTATTTAAAATAATTTAACTTGTTTATTTAATATTTGGGATGATGTTGTTGTTTGTTAAGTTTTTTGTATAAAATCCATTTTTAATTTTTAAATTTAAATTTATCTTTTATATTAATTTATGAAGTCAGATTATATTGTCATTTGTTAATTTGTTTGAATATTATTATTTTCATTTAGTTGTTGTTTTTGTCTAAAACAAGTCAAAAAAATCTTTCTGCAATTGATAGTATCACACGCTCTATTTTTACAAGACAATTGTTTATTAAACCATTTAACGTGTCCAATAACTTGATATTGAGCCATGATTGAGTTGGAAACATTGAATAATTGTTCAACACTTTGGCGAATAAACATTTGAATTGAGTTGATCTTTTTAAGAGCTCGATTAAATAGAATATCATATTCATAAGTTAGCCAGCTTATCCTTTTATCGCTAATGTCATAAATGATTTCAGATAATTCACGAATATCTTTAAATTTTTGGGGAAATTTCATAAAAATATCTTGGAATTCCTCTTCCGTCATTTCATGATTTACAGAAATTAATTCGTTGATTTCCAATCGTTTTGATAAACTTCCATTAATAATCTTCGCTATATTGCTCATTGGAATACGACATTTCAGATATTCATTATCTTCCATATTTCAACTAAATCCAAAAATTCAAAATTTCCACCAAAGACTCTCTTTTAAACAACAATTTCTCTTTCAGCAGAGAACAAATCAATTCTAAATCAAATTCTAATAAAAATAACTTATAACATATTAAATATGAATGACCTATTTCTCGCGTCTCTGTGCGCACATCCATATTACCATAATTCTGCACACAGACGCGAGAACATTCAACAAACAAACTACCAGTCAGAGGTAAATGTCCTTCCCCATCTGACTGGTCGAAACAGTTGTAATTAATACGATTCTTAGCTTGGAGAAGACTGTTAAACGGTTGAAACATATTGCAATGTTATATTTTAATATACTTAGTTGGCGATTTTCTATTATATAAAAACTTTGTCTTCGTTTTTTGATTATATTTTAATTAAATTTTATTTTCAAATTTTTGCCAAATATTTACTCATTTCTTTTACCAAGGAACTTTTTGTCCTTCAGGCAACAAAGTCCATACATGAAAAGTTAGTGCCAAGAGTCTTAAAGAATTTTGCAACAAAAGTACAATAAACATTGCTGTTTAAAAAATAGTTCTCCCCACCGAATAATGATCCCGTACTGAACTATCGGACCTCAAAAGGTTTATATAGAAATATCAAGAAAATGAGAAAATATTATATAAATTTTCCAGATATAACTTAATAAAATGAGACATTCAGTAAATTTTATTTGTCATTTATGAAGATTAACAATCCAAATGAAAAAGGTTTAGGAATATCCACTCAATGATCTAAATCAGGGGTCTTAAACTCAAACTGGCCTGAGGGCCGCATTAGACTAGTATCATGAGCCGACGGGCCGCAACATAAATAATTGTTTTTCAGAACATGTGAAGTCTGAAACACCGACGTTAATATTTATTTAATTAAAAAGTCAACAAAACTAAAGAACATTTTTTTATAATAATAATAATAATAATAATAATAATAATAATAATAATAATAATAATAATAATAATAATAATAATAATAATAATAATAATAATAATAATAATAATAATAATAATAATAATAATAATAATAATAATAATAATAATAATAATAATAAAATTTGAAGAAAATGTGGTAACATTTGAATGCATTAACTTGGTCACACATGTTTGTAATGATTTGATCCTTTCCTTGCAGTTTCAAATTTAAATCGGATAAGTGTTTCGTTATATCAACCATAAAAGATAAATCTTGCCACCACACTGTATCAGAAAACAAGGCGATGTCTTGTTTTTTTGATGTTAAAAACTGACATATTTCGTCTTTCAAATCCCAAAATTGTTTGAAAACCTTGGAGCAGGATAACCAACGTACCTCGGTATAGTACGACAAACCAGAAGTTATTTTTGCACCCTAACTAGATTTTTGGGGTTTGTTTCCTTAATTTTTTGTTTAATGGGCGATAAAAACTAAATGTAACAGTTATAAGAAGTGATTACATAGAAAATTTTATTTTTAAGTTTTGTTTTGTTTTTTTGTACTGATATATCAAGTGGGCCGCAAGTTTGACATATCTGATCTAAATAATTATTTATCCCGATCTCTCTAGTAATATTAAAATAATCAAATTAAATAATGTTAACAAGTATGTTTCAAAGTTTTTTAAGAAATTCTTTTCTAAAATTGTCAAATTTGAATTATTCTAATTTTAAACTTTCTAGAAAATTTTATTTTTTATCACGTTTTAAAACCAATTATCATAATTACGCAGAAATCCACAATAAAGTGAAATCATTAAATCATATAACTGTTGTAATTTGACAAATAAGAAATTATTATTATTATTATTATTATTATTATTATTATCATTAACTTGACGAACATCAGATCAGAACCATGATTAAATTTAATAAAGATCACAACAAAGATCACAACAAGATCACAATAAGTTTTGAATAATAACGGTTTGTCCATTTCAACATCATACGATAATGCTATCATTGAACCAAGGCTGCGCAACAATATATTGTACTGACAATATATTGCAATATATTGTTAACAATGCAATTATAATCGTACAAAAAATAACAAATCGCAAATTCCAAACTTCAAAATTTCACAATTCCAGAAAACAATTCGAAAATTTACCAGTTTAAACAAACCTCTAAAAAACTCTCTAAATCAAATCAAATTCAAAAAAATCTAATTAAAAGATAATCAAAATCATACCCATTGCTCGCGTCTGTGTGCGCACATCCATTTACCATAATTCTGCACACAGACGCGAGAATAATCAACCAACCAACTGCCAGTCAGAGGTGAGTGACATTCCCCCTCTGACTGGTCGAAACAGTTAATATTATCATTATTATTATTATTATTATTATTATTATTATTATTATTATTATTATTATTATTATTATTATTATTATTATTATTATTATTATTATTATGATTATTATTATTATTATTATTATTATTATTATTATTATTATTATTATTATTATTATTATTATTATTATTATTATTATTATTATTATTATTGTTAATATTATTATTATTATTATTTTTATTATTATTATTATTATTATTATTATTATTATTATCATTACTATTATTATTAGTATCATTATTATTATTATTATTGATATTATGATTATCATTCTATTTTTTTTATGTTATGAAGATAATTATGCAAGAATACCTTAAAACATCCATGAAAAAATATATAAATATATAAAAAATTTTCGAAAAATAATTATTCAAAAATTCAGGTCTTTCAGCCTATTTCCAATAAATTACACTGCTAGAATTAATGCATCGATGCGTTAGAATATAATTCATCTGAATCCTGATGTTATTTTGATTTTTGATAATATTTAACATTTGTTTTCATTATAAAAAATAATAATTTCCTTTTTTCCTATTAAGAAAGTTGGTGAAATCAACACTTTACTAAAACAAACTAATAACTCATCAAAAATATTTTTGTTTCAATTGTAACTGAATAATTTTTTTGTGTATCAAAGAATATAAAACCTGTTGACAATATCAAATGCGACAGTAATAAGCAACTCAGTACCCTTTTGTTTTTTAATACTCTATTTTTGTATAATTTTGTTACTTTTACATCTGAATCTTAATACCAATCAGTATTTCAATGCCATAAAAATTAGTGTACAGCCGTGAATAGGTCAAAGTGCGATTTTTAGAATGAAAGTTCAGAAAAAAATTCAAGAACCACGTATAAATCGAGAATAAAAATAGTTAAAAAGTAAAACAATCATCAAGGGAAATATCAAATGACATGAAAAACGACATGACTTTTCCATATAAAAATAAAGTGTAGGAATAATGTAATATTAAACAATTAATGTTGTTTTAATATTATGAAAATGTGGTAAAAATAGAATTTGAAAAACGTTTTGTCTTACAAGCTATCCGGGCAATGGAAATCAACAAGATCATAATTGAAGATGTTGGAAAATTCGATGACAAAAATTCAGATGTGGAAGAATGGTTCGACAAACTCGAAATTATTTTGGAAGCCAAGAATGTGAAAAATGTCATGAATGTAATGCCATTTTTACTTGAAGGGCAATCGTATGCAGTTTTCAAACAGTTAAAGAAAAGCAATACGACAATGGATTTTGGTATGCTGAAGAAGGAATTATTGAAAACCTTCGGTATGAGCGAGCAAGAAGCTTTTACGAAACTTTTACAGAAAAAGTTATTAATGGGTGATAACTTGGATGTCCATGTAAAGGAATTAAGGTCAATGTTGGAATGTTCAGGTGATCTACTAATCCGATTTTTTGTAAATAGCTTACCAAGTGATTTGTCAAATCAACTAAAGATGTCAACAGCGTCAACAATGAATGAGTTAGTAGCTCAAGCAAAGAAAATCGCGGTTGCAGTAGTAGTACCAAGATCAGATAGTGGAAGACAAGCCAATCGAAAATGCTATATATGCAATAGTGCTAATCATGTGGTAAGATACTGTCCAGAATGACGCAACATCAGATGTGCAAAATGCGGTATTATGGGACATATTTCAAGGTTTTGCAAGTCGGGAAAAGATCAAGGGGCTACAGACAATGTGGAGTCGGGTGTGGCCCCAAGAATTGTGAATATGTGAGACTCCTAAAAGTAAATGGTGATGTAAAAGCATGTTTAGTTGATTCGGGCAGCACTACCACTATAGTAAAAGGAAATCCACGAAAATCTATGACTGCGGTAGCGATGCTTGATGGTTCAATCATATATGCTGAGCGAAGTAAAGTTGATATATGGGTTGGAGATAAGTTATTTAATATTGATTGTTTAATATACCCGAAACTAGTATCCAATTATGATGTAATTTTAGGAGTGAATGCTATTAATAGGTTTGGTGGAGTTCGATTGAATAAAGAAGCCATATTCGATTGTGAAGAAGCACCTTGTCACGTAGCGTGCTCTAGTAGTAGTATGTCAGAAATATTAAAGGAAAATTTCTCTGCGAGATTTGAAAACGAGAAATGGATTGTCAAATGGGATTTGAAGTCAGAGCCGCCGAAATTTCTACCTATAAGAAATTCAAACTTTTATGATAATTGTAGTAAGGATCAGGAGACGATGCATATCTTGAATTCTTGGATATCTAACAGCTATCTAGTTGATTACGACGAGAAAACAATGGGCAAACCGATCGCATCAGTACCTATTTATGGTATAATTCAGTTAAATAAAACGAAAGTGCGTCCAGTATTTGACTTTAGAACTATCAATAAATATATTGATGTATATAGTGGGAATGCAGATATCTGTTCTGAAAAATTACGATCATGGAGATGTTTAAGTAAAGAATTTGCAATGTTAGATTTATCTGATGCATATATGCAAATACACGTGGATAAAAGCATGTGGCGATATCAATCTTGTATGGTTAATGGGAAGAGATATACGCTTACGAGAATGGGATTTGGATTGAATATCGCGCCAACGATAATGACAGAGATTGTGAATAAAGTATTGAACAACAATGAATCAATCAAGAATAGCACAAGTTCATACATAGACGATATATTCGTAGATGAATCTAAAGTTAAAGCAAGTAAAGTAAGTGCAGGAATGCGTAAATTTGGTTTGATATGTAAAGAAGAAGAAAAGGTCAAGGATACTCTCAGTGTAAGAATATTAGGTATTGATGTATTTCGAAAGAATAATGAACTACATTGGAAAAGATCGAACGATATTCGGATAAATGAATTAAATGAAGGGCTTTCAAGAAGAGACCTGTATTTGTTATGTGGCCAGTTGGAATTTATCCTGTTTCTGGTTGGTTGCGGCCAGCTTGCTCATATATCAAGAGGCTATCCAGTGGAAATATGGATGATTCAATAGAAAATCATATCGTTGACAAAGTAAAATGGTTATTAGAAAAAGTGAATGAAAGTGATCCATCGTCAGGTATTTGGAGTGTTCCCAGCAATCAGACAGGCATAATTTGGTGCGATGAAAGTTCGATCGCCATTGGAATTGTATTAGAAATGGAAGGTTCAGTGGTTGAAGATGCGTGTTGGTTGCGAAAACCTGATGATTCAAGACACATTAATTTGGTGGAATTAGAAGCGATTGTGAAGGGTATTAATTTATGTATTAAATGGAATTTAAAGTACATCAAAATTAAATCCGATAGTAAATCAGTTGTGTGTTGGATTAACAGCATATTATCAAGCGACAGAAAAATACATACAAAAGCAAATTCAGAGTTGTTAATACGACGAAGGCTGGAGCTTTTTAAAGAGTATGAACTTAAAATGGACATTGAGTTTGTATCTACAGAAAATAACAAGGGTGGTGTATTAACAAGAGTACCAGCCAACTGGATGATTATTTAAAAAAAAGTCGCAGCTCTAGGCAATCAAAAAAGCTCGAAAGATGTGTTATTAGAGATTCACAAGAACTGTCATGTAGGGAAAAATCGTATGCGATTCTTAGCATCGGAAACGGGGCTACTAAATGTGGATAATGAGATCTCAGAAATAATTGCAAGTTGTAATCAATGCCTATCAATTGACCCAGCGCCAGTAACGTGGGAAAAGGATGAACTAAGCTGTGATGAAAATTGGTGCCGTTTAGCAATTGATGTAGCTAAATTTGCTAAAGATAAATATTTGACAATTATTGATTGTGGACCATCGAGATATGCAATCTGGAAGAAAATTAAGAATGAAAATGTAGAAGAGATATGTAATGCTTTAAATGAAGTGCTATATGAATTTCATATATGAAAGATAATTACTTATCTTTTAGATATAGAAAATTTCAAGAATTAGCAGATAAATGGAACGTTGAGTTGGTATTTAGAACAGTGAACCGTCCAGGGGGAAACGGGATCATTGAACGCAGCCATCGGACAATCAAATCGCTAGCAGCTAGGTCCTCAGGAACAATCGCAGAAGCTGTGTACTGGTTCAACAATACGCCAAACAACAATAATATTTGTCCATCTAGAGCCATATTTAGATATAATCCAAAGCTGAATCTGACAAGCTACAATAAAAAAGAGATAATAATCGAAGTAAAATATTCTGCTGGTGACCCAGTATGTATAAAACTGAATTTGAATCAAAAATGCACAGAAAGATGGAAAGATGGACATATCATTAAACCATTATCAAATACTAAAATTTTTAGTCAGGTGTAATGGATACGATATGCCGCGACACGTGGGACGATATTAGAAAAAGAGTTGTTAAAGATTCAGATGAATCTGATGGGGATGTAGGAATAATGTAATATTAAACAATTAATGTTGTTTTAATATTATGAAAATGTGGTAAAAATAGAATTTGAATAACTTTTGTCTTACATAAAGTAATATATAAATTACAAGCTATTTAACTACCAAGTATATTAATAATAATTAATTATAGTTAGTGACTTTTTATGCTGTGGACGATATTATAAGAAAGGTTTTTATAATATTGAAAAAGTTCAAATTTCTTTAAAAACTTCCATGTTCTTCATTGATAAAAGTTTTTCACGTTTCCGTGTCCTCTTATAAGTCGAAATTTGATGACTAGAACGTGAGTATATAAGGTATAATTTTCATAAGATAATGCTTTTAATCACAATGATGTCAATGATGAGTTTAATATCGATGAAGCCATAAATATATTATCAAGGAAAATTTAATTTTTTTGAGAAACCTTAGGAAGCATCAGGTTGCAATCAGTAATAAGCTAAAGGCGACTTGGCTCAGCTTACGCTAGCCGGTTTTTAATTAATTTATGAATTTGCAGATCCGGGTGTTATATTTATTCAAACAATATCTTTTATTTGTTAATCAGTACTTTATGCTCCAATATTCAACTGCCTCAAAATATAATACAATTCGTTTCTTCACATACTTTCAATGCCTAGGCGTATTAATCGTCTTAAACTACTAGCCAAATTGATAATTTAAATAATTTCTAATCTTGTAACAAAATTGTAAGTACATATCCCTTCCCGAGGCTATATTTATCTTGTTTAATATATACTGTTTAGTACCTTAAGCGTACATGCTAGAGAATCATTTATAAATAAACAAGAGTCAATAAAATACGTGATTATACCTTTGATGTATTATTAACGTTAAGAACTTTTCTTGATTAAGGAGAATAAAACTTAAATCTCAATGTTTGATTTTATTTAACTCATATATTATGTGATATAAATCATAACCGCTCATCTTTTATCAAAACATTATTTATTTGTTTTAATATAATAAATAACCACACTACATAAATAGATTACTGCTTAAACACACACACATACATATATTATATGCGTATTATATAAACGCACTTTATAAATACCTAATAAATACCTAAATAACTTCCTAATAAAACACACTTCGAGAACACTATATAAGCACACCATACCTTATGCCAGTGTTTCCAAAACTATTTTTTTGTTTCCAAAAATTCACAAAATTCTTTTTCCTGACTCCAACTATTAAATTAATTAAAATTTTTTCAACTGACCAAATTTAATGTATTTCATTTATCTTAGTTTTTAATATTGAATGTTTGTTTTGCAATTTCCAAAGAAATATTGAACATTTCTAAAACATTTTTGTTTTGTTTCATCTCACTTTTGAAAATATAAAAAGAAATTAAATTTGGTAATTAAATGAAATAATAATAATAATAGTTAATTAAATAAATTTCATTTATAATTGAAAATTAAAATAGTCTTTGATTTGTTCGAAATATTAATTTCTTCATAATTATAATTAAGAAATTATTTTATTTTTAGCTATAATAAATATGTGAAAATTAAAATATATTAATTTTTTGGAAAAATTTTCTTTGTCTCCTTTAGAGACACATTACCCGCTTTGGGTAACACTGCCTTATGCGATCACCCTTTATAACAGTGTTTCTCAAACTATGGGTCGCGACCCATTTTTGGGTCGCGAAAGAATTTTTGGTGGGTCGCGATGACTTATGGAAAGATCTACAACTACATTCATCTCATTAAATAAACATTTATTTTAAAATTAATCTTTGTCATGTGGGTCGCAATAAAATTTTTGGCATGAAATGTCAAAAATTTGGGTCGCGATCAAAAAAGTTTGAGAACCACTGCTTTATAAGGACACTAAATTAGCACACAACATAAATAGATGCCTCATTGCTTAAACATACACACACACTGTAAGTATGTTACACCTAAATCCGAAATATAAAAGTTTCTATAATCTAAATAAAAATCGATAAAATTATAATATAGTAACACAAACTTCCCTGTGTGTAAAAATTTAATGTTCCGAAAGTTAAAGTTTTATTATAGAAATTGGGAAAGTGACAGAAAAATAATTTTACATACAGACCCAGCACAAATAATATAAAATACATGCAAATTTTTTATTGCGTTTTTTATTCCGAAAGTTAAAAGTAATTAACATATTGTTAACATATCATTAATTTTAATATATTAAAAAATCAAGGGGGAAAAAATTTAGATTTTGAATCGGACAACTCTACTTTGAGCTTTTGAGAAAAGGACGACAAAAAATCATAAGATTTATTTATAAAATATTTTTGAAGTTAATATTTCTTTAGATTTTCAGATATTTTTCTGGAAACGCTACTTTTTTGCGAAGGTGAAGATCTGACAATATAAGAATTTTTTCATTTAATTAGAAATAATTAAAATATATTTGATTTTTCTTGTCAAACGACCATGTGTGAAGGTAGCATTTCTAATATTCAACAAGGTCCATCGGCATCTTTGAATCTGCAGAAAAAAATTCGAAAATCGTTAATTTTAATAACTTGTTTAAAAAAATAATATTTCCATAGAATTACAAAAAATGACAAAATTTGTCTTATCAATGAACTGGAGAAAGAACATTACAAAAAATTTAAAAAAATATTTATCCATGTTCGCCATTCTTCCCTAAATGTCTAAAAAAATAAATGTATTTAATTTCTTTTTTTATTTATAGTTAAAAATCGAAATAATTCCAAATAAATTCATAAAATGTCATAAAAATCCTTAAAAAACCTGAAAATTAATTAAAAATAATTTATAATTAAAATGTTGACTAAAAGTAATATTTAAGAGCTTGAATAATGATCTCATAATTATATAAAATCAAAATATCAACGTGTATTATAGAAACTTTTATATTTTGGATTTAGGTGTACATAAGTGCATTTGATGATTAATTAATGTACTGTATTAAGTTGCAATAATATCGCATTCACTTACCAAAAAACTTCAAAACTACAAAAAGAAATTTAACGAGATAATCTTTAAAATAAATAAAAAATGATTTCAAATTCCAAAATTTCTTTTTGAGACAATTTGGTCGATTTCGAAATTGACTTAAATATTAACTATAAAGTTAAACAAAACTTAAATTTCAATAAAACTAAATTTTCACTTTTGCTTATTATTTAAAAAATATTCAAATGGTACAGAATTTAATTTTTCACCATTTAATGATAAACAATAAAAAATACAATATAATTTGAACAAAAATCTTTTTATTCACATAAATAACAAAAATAATAATATTTACTATTATTATCATTATTTATATATTTTTAGTCTAGCCTTTAAGAAATAAAAGATAAGATTTATTATAATTTTTTTACCATTTTCAATGCTCACTGTTTGCTTGACTAAGCAATTAAAATTATTTATTATCCCACATAAATATATCTTAGCCGGTCAATTTTTAATTTTAATTAAATTTTATTACAAAAAATTCTTTCTTAGATGAATTAATTTGTTCGAGAAACGAACAAGATTTGATTTTTATAACAGAAATATTCAATATTTGTTTGTTTGAATGAATATCTAAAATTAGTTTACCATTTATAAGGCAGCTCATAGAGTTGGTCATGCGTGAAGATTTCGGTATTGACAGCGAGGAATTGATGACAGAAAACGGATAAAAATAAATCAAATTGTTTGAAATTCGATTTGTTAATTTGATTCTGATTGGCTGATATTGCGAATTCATTGATGCGAATTAAATGTTTATTTTCGGAATTAATAATTATAATAATTTCATGCGGATTTACATTATTATCGAAATCAGTATAACTTTTTTCTGATTTTATTTTTCTATAATAAATAATTTACAAATGAAATTCGGCAGATATTACTAGCATTATTTTGATATATATATATATATATATATATAGCTGACATGGCTATTCCAGTGCTTTTCCATGTTAATGAGATTGAAAGAAACCGATAAATAAATGTAAAAAACTGAAAAGACACAAAGAAATGTGATTTCAACTTCATTTTCTCTATTATTGTCTTACAAAATGTCTTCAAGACTATAAGTAATGTAATAAATTAATTACCTAATTAATAAGTATCATGAATGGTTTGATGCGTGTGTGTATGTCATTGTATGTTTGAAACATGTATCATATTTCATGTTCATTATTCATAATAGTATTCGATCCTAAAGAGATAAATATTTGAACGGTTATCTCATAAAATAGATATTAGAAAATTCTATACATGTAATAAGAAATGTTTGAATGAATTTTTGCTGATTTTGAATGTTTGTTTAATAAAAATAGTTTTAATGAATTTACATATTTAAATATTGATGATCTGGAATGTAAGAACATAGAGAATGATGAAACTTTTGCAATGAATGAAAATAATGATATGAATGAATTTAAAAATAATATTAAGGAGTTTAATGAATTTGAAAAATTGATTAAAATGAAAAGTATTTCGCCGTTACATGAGCTATTATAAATAATAGAGCTTTCCAAATATATTTATGTTGATGTAATGGGACATTAAGCATGTGATTTTTTTCAGTTTGTATACCACCATTATGAGAAATGATTGCCCTTTTAGGACATTTTACACAAATACTCATCACAAAATCATAGTGGTACAATAAATTTCAATTTTCTTTTAAAATCACACCCATAATGGAACATAGGTCTAAAGGATATTTGAAAGCATAAAATACAAACAAATTGTAATTTAGTAATGATTAATCCAAGAAGACAATCCATACATTACGAAAATAAACATAAAGAAATAATAGAAAACTTGGGAAATAATAGAATTATAAGAAAATGTGAATCCCCTTGAAATTCAACGATTGTCTGTGTTGCACAAAAAGATACAAATGATATTCTAATGTGCTTATACTTTAGGTTATTAAATGAAAACACTATTAGGCCGGCTTTTCCGATTCCTAATATTGATGAAATGTTCGACTCATTGGGTCTATGTATTTCGACTTAGATAACGCGTACTATCAAGTTGAACTGGAAGAAGAATTAAAGGAAAAACAGGATTTTCAACAAAATGTGTGCAGTATTGTTTTAATAGAATGTCATTTGGCATAGCAGGAGCTCCATCAACATTCCAAAAAAAATTCGATTAAAGTTGGAGAAGAAAATTCCTATTACGCACTGATCACAAAGCTATAACATTTATGATGACAACAAAGAAACCAATAACAGACCAATTTCAAAATTGGATCAACTTTTTGAGTAGTTTGAATATAAAACTAGAGTATCGCAAAGGCGAATTACATTCCAATGCAGATGCTTTATCTAGAATGGAAATTAGACACTGTTCATAGTACAACCTCAATCATCCAGATGCAAAAGTGGAGAAAATGAGAACTAGAATTTTGGCAATGATCGACAGTGGAGGCATATTAAAGTGGCAAATAAGGACGATGAAATCGAAAAGATTAAAAATACAATACTATCGGGACAACCAACCCAATATTTACTAAAAGACAATTTGATTAAATATAAAAATAAAATTTATATTCCGAAAGAAAAGAGTAAAACCTTTATAAAAGAAATTCATAAAGTACTTTGCCACGGTGACTATACAATGCTTATTACAAACACTCGGTGAGGAATAGCACTTGCGTATAACACCGGATTAAAAGATCACAAATCACTGATTGGTTTATCAACTGGGACTTTGAGCTGGTTGTTTTCTTTGACCTTCTTCACAAATTTATTCAGATAATCAAGTAACTTCTTTTCGTTAAATTTTTTCAACTAATTTTTTTATTCAAATCTTTTTCAACAATTATTCTTCACAATTATTTTCTCCACAATTCTTTTTCACAATCGTTTCTCCAACAACGTTTTGTCCGACGTTGTCTAATTTTTCACTAATAATTTTATCTCTCAAATTGTCTCAACTTTTGTTCCCACTTTTTCAATATTTGTTCTAATTTCGTGTCCACCAGTTTTCCTTTATATAGTTATTTTGTTTATGGCACTGGCGACAGATTTTGTTTTCCCATTTCCATTTTCTTCTGCGTTCCCCGCTATGTCAGCCTTATCTCTGACAGATGTCGAGATATTTCCCTTTTTTGTTTAACCGCCTTCTCCCAGTAATTATGTTATCACTGGCAAGCTGTCGAGATAAGGATATGGTTTTTTTCCCTTTTCCCCGATTTCAAAATTCCTTTTTCTTTTTGTACTAATTAGTACTGACCTTGGTTTTTATTTTCCTTTTATTTCCTTTATCTTTCTCATTTTTAATTTATTTTTACTTCCGTTTTCTTTTCTGAGTTCACATAGATCGTCCCGTTTGTCATGACAATCATCCCACAGATAATTTTATTTATTTATTTATAAATTGTTATTTAGGTATCCTCAACAAATTAAAAGGAAGCTGGTCAGCATTCTGAAAGCTGTGGTAACCAAAATGTACAATAAAACAATGCAAATAAAATTGAAGTAGAAGAAATGAAAAATTAGCAGACAAAGACATACCAGAGATTGAGAAGAAAAATAAAAATGCTATTGATGAAATAGAAATGCAAGATATAGAAGATGTACCTAACTCCGTTAATGGTATTTTAGTTTTTGAAAATCTGGACATTTCTTTATGACTTTGAAATTTAACAGCAAACATGCAACGTTATTTGATTAATATAAACCTCAGTTAAGCATTTATATTGTACATAGATCTAATAAAGTGGTGACAGAAGGTGGGAAAACTGTAGCTCGGCCGTTAAAGAAAAATATTTTTATTCGCAACAAAGTAAGCGGTGAAAACATTGAAAGAAAATACTTTTATGTCTGCATAATATTTTCGAACAGGCGAACAACTTTTACATAAGGATACTCGGACAGAGAAACTACAAATGTAATAGTGCAGAACATGAAGATTCCACTGATCATAGGCGTTTTATCGAAATTCGATATCAAGATATTTTGTTGAGGGACATATAAACACTATTTTTGAAAGGAAGTATTTAGAAAAAAAAATATTGTAGAAAACTACTGCAGCGGGGGGTAGTAGCAACAATAAAGTATTTGGCTTTAAAGGAACTATTTTCTACTTCCTATAGTGAAAATTACATAGGAGCTCTAGAATATTTGACAAAACTTGACGACTTTTTAGCTTCGCATAAAAGTCAATTCGGATCAGCTGGAAGAGGCAATGTGGGTTACCTTTTGTCTATCATTTGCAATGAATGAAGTTTTACAGAATCTTGAAATATTAGGTCTAGATATTAGCAACTTTAGAAGACAAAGCTACGACAATGTGCCAAATGTGTAGGGAAAATACAATAAGCTCCAGAACCACATTAAAAGACCCTACTTTGCCAATCTACTTTACGGCATATATCAATAACAATATTATGTAATTTCGTTAAAACTTTAAGAAGTTTACTTCTGGAAATAAAAGTAGAGGTATTGAAAGCGTCAAAAATAAAATTTTATTCTAATTTTTAAAAGAGGTGCTAAAAAAGGAAACGTTTTTTATAAAATGTATCATCATAAGAAAGATGTATGTTCATGCAAGGGTCAAAAAACCCTTAAGCGAAATGGGTTTTATGTAATTTGTAACAACATATCTCTTGAATGAAAATATCGGAGGAAAAGTTACAAAAATATTGATGAAATCTTTAAAATTCTTCACACAAACTTTGATGAGAGAGACGTATCACTTAATTCCACATTACTGAAAATGGCACAAAGGCGATATTGATGCTGAGGAATTGGACGAGGAATTGTTGCAATTTAAATTAATTTGCAAAATTATAAGAAAATTTTTCAATTTTCACCACTGATTTCTTTTCCATTGACATTGTATTGATTAAAAAGCTTGACTATGAATCAGTAAATATAATTTGCAAAAGCCAAAATTTAACATTGCCATCTGATATGCTACAATTATATAAAAAGCACAAAACTTGTATCGACATTTCCAAATATAAAAAGATTATTGCAAATATATTTAAATTTGACTAAATCAAACCCATTTGGTCATTATCAATACTGAAGTGTGTAAAAAATTGTTTACGAAACTCACTGAGTTAATCAAAATAAAATTCATTGTACAATTTCAGCATACCACAAACATCCGAATATATTAATATTAATAAATAAATATTACACTCCTCTTTTTAATATTTAGTTTTTAAATTCTTTTAGCCATTCAACATTTCTTTTTTTATTTTTCTTGTTGGTTATCGTTTGACTTCCATTTTTTATATATTCTTTTTCCATAAACTTTTTCTGCTAGACTAAATCATATTGTGCTTTGAATTGTTGAATTAAGCATAAATTCCATTTCAGGTAATAATTCTGCTCATTTTTTAATAAATTTTATCTTTTAAGGAAATTCTGATGGGATCTCATCAATCATTACATTATCAAGTGATATGCACTTGAATGCACCATTTGAATTCAATGAATACTCGTTAAATCTTGTATTCATTTTGATTTTTCTTTTTCCATGAATTGTGGCTTTCAGAGGTCCACAAAAGTCAATAAAAATAGTCTCAAATAAATTTTCAATGGTTTTCTTTGTTAGTATTGACATTGCCTTTTGTCTTTGTCAGTTCTGACAACTTTGAACAATCTTTTCTAATTTTCCTCTTTAATTTTCAAAATAAAAGATTTGAAAAACATAGTCCTGGACTTTCTTTATACCTGCATGACAAAGTTTGATGAGTATGTTCTATAAATTGTCTTATTTTATCCTTTGGTATCCATATTTTGTTTTTGCCTTTCTTTTCAACATTGTTATAAATTTCAAACTATTCTTCTTTTTGTATCTTTTTTCCTATATCATATTTTTCTAAAGAGTCTTTTTGCTAAACTGAATTATCATCTCCTTGCATTGAAATTAAAACTCATGTCTTTAATCCGGATAGTTTAGACCTGGTCTTCTCACGTCGATTTATGAAATAAAAATATAACAATAAAACAAGTACCTTTTCATATTGACTCTTTTCTCAAATTTCGATGCGGATTCAAATACAAACTAGACAGTCCATTGATTTTATTACGTTTTTATAATATAATTTTAAATCTATTTTGTTTTAATATTTCATTAATTTGCCAGTATTTTCTATTTCACCGACAATTGTTCCAGATTTAAAATTGACAGCAATTTTTTTCATCTGTCACGTCAATTAAATTATAATTTGTCTCAAAAAATAATTGTTGATAAGAATGAAATAGGTATATTAATTAAATTTAAATTTCTAATTCAATAATTGAATAATATTTGATTAAAACAAACTATAAATATTAAAAATAGCATCGTAATTCGCAGAGATAAATAAATAATCAATAAATAATATTATAAAAAACATACAAACTTGCATGTGTGTTGAAAATTGATTAGCAGTTACGTTTTAGAAATTTACAGGTTTCAAAATAGGATAGAAAACATTAAAACATTGAAACATGTTATAACAATACAAAAATACAAAAAGTGCTACAACAAATAAACTCATTTTTAAGAAAATATTTTTTTAGAAATGAACTTGGGAAATATTTCTTAGGCTAGTTCTCCAAGTACACTTTCATTTTGAGTAAAAAAAAAGAAAGAAATTATTTAGCTTTAATTATTTATTACTAATTAATTATTAATAATAAAACCACTTATTAATAATAAAAACCTCTGACTTTCAACTTAAAAAATATATCAATTTAATAATTTAATTTAAAATATATTATTGAATTAATTAAACTAAAGATGATTGTTTAAATATTCAAAAAAATTCTTTTAATTCATTCATGCTTCTTTCGAACATCACAACTGTTAATTCTCATCAAAATCTATTAAAAAATGTCAAAAATTCGAGAATTTGAAATCATTGCTTTCCAAGCTGATGAGCTTGTTCATCAACATCTTCTATTCAAACAAAGGAATGTGCATTATAGTATTGATTTCTAATGCTAGTGATACCCTCGATAAAGTTCGTTACAAGAGCTTGACTGACCCATCAGTCTTGGATAGCCAAAAGGAGCTGATGATTAAAGTTATTCCAGATAAAGATTCCAATACTTTGACATTGTACAATACTGTAGTTAATATGAGCAAAGCTGAACTCATCAAAAATCTTGGTACAATAGTCAGATCACGTACCAAAGCTCTCATGGAAGCCTTGACTGCAGGAGCAGATATTTTATGATCGGTCAATTTGGTGTCACTTTCAATAAATATATTCTTCGAATTACTTTCATGTACTTACAAAAGGTTGTGTCGAAAAATGGTAAATATCAAAAAATATCGATATCTATACTGATATTGTCAAATTATTGTTAAAAATCGTTATTACTACATCAAAAAATTATTTCCTAAATCTTTGCAATAAAAGGAAATTTTAGTGATTGACTTAAAAAATCTTATTAGCACTTATTTATTAATATTAACAATTAAAAATAATTTATATTTTTAAAAAAAATAATTTTTCTCTTAAAATCATCATAAATAATTAAAGAATAATTTAAAATGTGAAATTTTCAAAATTTGATAAAAAATCTAGATAATGATTTGTAAGTAGTAATCATTCCTTTTTCTCAATTTGTAAATACTCCCAACATATTATAAAATTGTTATCAACTGTGAATTAGATCGGATTTAATACAGAGAGTTTTTTATGTAAATTATACACTAATTTTACATTCAATTCAAATGAGGAGCCATAGGTGTATTTTCTGAATATCAATATTAAGAAAAATGTAATCAAATGAAAATTAATAATAATTAATAGTCTTAGTAGAAATTAATAAATAATTAATTAAAAACATTTAATACTAAATAATTTGAGGGTAAAAATATCAAAAGATGATAATCTTAAATTATTATAACCTTAACTTACAAAATGTGTTTTTCGGTATATTTGTTTTAAATTTCCAATATAATTTGAATTAATTTGAATATATTATTAAGAATTATCGTGATGATTTATAAATTTTTATGGAATCTTATCCAGTGCCGTACTATCGCAAGTGCAAAGTGCAATCACACTGGGCCCCCAAATATTAAATCCATTAGCAAACTTCATTAAAATCTATAAAAATGAATGCAATAAAATTAAAAAAATATTTTTAGTGTCTGTACAGGGCCTCAAAAGTTACAGCACGACGCTGATCTTATTTGTTCTTTAAAAATGTTTTTTCTAAAAAATTTGAAATTAGAAAATAATTTCGACATAAAATAGTATGATATATTTCTTAATAACAAATCTCGTTGCTAATAATAATATTATGAAATCCAAACCATGTGTTAAAGATGTATCACGTATTCTGATACCAGCGATATTTTGTTAAAAATGGTAACTCATGCTCGTCATGGG
>CAUHTR010007947.1:78166-101474 GCA_959609185.1 Schmidtea polychroa
TTTTAATTTTCTCAGCATTTTGCATAATTGTTCTAACAGTTGATCCGGGTAAATTCAATTCACGGCATACATCTACTTGACGTTCCCCATTTTCTATTTTTCGAATTACTTTCAATTTTATATCCATAGATATATTTCTTCTCGTATTTGTTGTTAATCTTTCACACTTTCTTTCCGTCCCGACATTATTGATAAGAAATTATTTAGTTATTTACAAAAATAAATAGGAACATTTCAACAAAAAACACTGATTAACTAGTGGCCGTACATCGTTTTTAAAAGGAAGACTCTTCCAAAAATACAGGTTCCAAAAGGTGTACACATCCGTGTCAATGAAAAGGACTGGATGTTGTTAGTTAATGGAAGTGTTAAATGGAATGGAAGTGTTAAATTAGAGATGCCTGATTCTGTCAGCAGTGACAATATTTAAAAATAAAATAGGAAAATCAAAAATCAACAATTTTAAAATGACTTATTTATCGCACTTAGAACTAATAACATTTGATAAATTTAAATAAAACGTATGAAATATAGTATAATTGTAATTTTCTTTGAAAATAAACCACTTTTATATACCAATTCTGAAAGTTTTCGTTTCAAAATAAATAGATGTTAAGTTTACTATATAAAAAAGAACTACAATAACACTACAATAACTGTACCAATACGTTGAAATGGCTTTATCTCGGTTAATATAAAACAAGTCGATTATTAAAATTTGCTTAGTCATTTGTTGACTAGATTTTAATTTCTACCATTCCATGTATTTGCTGACTAATCTAGAACTGGTAAAGAAAATTTACTATTTTAGTTACAAAATTACACTAGACATTCAAATATTCGATTCTGTAAGTCATTACATAATTTATTAAATTTCTATATAAACATCAACCAACAGATTTTAATTTAATATTATAAAATTGAATGAATGCAATATAAAAACATACCCTAGGACTAAATTCAAATTAATATCTGGTTTCATATTATTGAATACTAATTCAGAATTGAAGTTTAAGTAATCTCTCTTGTACGAATTCTTGGCATTTAATGACTTTTTCCTAACAAAACAAAAAAATACAATTGAATGTCAATTCTGTAATAGATTGACCAACCCTGTATCAGGCTCGAATGACATTATACCTACACATTTTAATCCTTTCACAGATTTGACAACTTTTGATAGTTCGGTGGTCAATACATTTTTCGTCGACCATGTATTTTTTATATCGATTCCTAGTGACATTAACTGTGAGTCGATTAATAATTAAAGTTACCGTAATTTGTTGAATGAGTCGTTTCAAAAGTTCCCGATAAAGAATGTGATTTCACGTTATGATTCCCTTTAATAGCCACGCTAGCAGTGCTATTTTTCGAAGACACTTCAACATTATATAATCCAAATTTGAATTTTTTATCAAATAAATCTTTTGCCGCTCTCCCTAGATCTGAAAATGAAGGTGGAATCATATCGCGTTGTCTTTTACGAATTTATAGAAATTAAAACAATCCTTTGTTTGATTACAAGTAAATTTAAACTTTTTTCGATATATGTCGAAATTAAACAAAGTTGAATTGTGATATATCAAATAAATAAATAATATTTTAAACATTTTTCAATAAAATCTTAATTAAATAATTATCAATAATTGAATAATAATTTTTTGCATAGAACTTAAAAAATGTATTCTAATATTTGAAGTTAAAATGAAATTGATTGATTTCACTAATTCATATTGATTCAAATGATTTATTTACAGATTGACACTATTAAATGAATTTTTAATTAATTATCATTAAAAATTTTGATATTCTCACTTTTGATCTGTTTTCATTTACATTTTCGTTTATCTTCAGTTAATTTCATATTAGAAATCAAAGTTTTATTTTATCTTTAACAAGAATTTTAATCATGTTTTAATTTACTTTGTATATGATCCTAACGATACATTAAACGAAATCAGCGCTGCTTTACCGCTGGTATTGTTAGGGTTTAGTAACTAAATTTTAAATTTAAATTTTATGCTATATATGATTACAGGAAAAATTTTAAAGACGGGCGGAAAATGTTACGCAACTTCATAAAACAACTTGTTATATTGGTTGTCATTGTTAAGTCATCCTGTCAAGCCTCTTGGAGATCATAATGTTTTAAAATAGAAATTAAATTATTTTTTCAAAATAAATGTTTAAAGTGAAATAATGAATTTAAATTTATTCATTTTCTTTACAACTGGAGATCAAATGTTTTCATATTTCCTTTATGTAATAAAAGTTTTAGGCATTGCCTTTTTATCTAAAATTGTAATGAAAATAAATTAAATGTTAAAAGAAAACTAAAACAGATCAAAGATAAACATAACAAATGAAAGTATTTTTGTCTTTGTCTCTAAATTCCATTGAAGAAGATTACAGATATTTGAATAAAATTAGAATTGACAGAATGAATATTGGGATATTGCGTGATACTTAGTGGCGTGTTTAAGTACTAGTCAGGTTTAGGGTTCCAAATAAATCAAATAAAAAATATTAACATTTTTGAGTTTTGACTTATATAACTTATTTTAAATATAAACCATAGCATGTTGTAGTCATTTATAAATATCTTTGTTCACTTGGGCTTATAATTCAACGTCGAACGATCGTGTGCTGCAGTTTACGTTTTGAAAGTTTTAGTTTAATGATTCCGTAATTTTTAATGTTAAAACTTCGTGAGTTTTTGTACAAAATTTTGCACATAGGTTTTACATTACCAGTCTTAGACTTTCAAGTCTACATGCTTAAAAGGACAGATGAAATATTTACACCTAAGAGTCTGGTTTCTTGAAACCTTCGACTGGTGAAACTGTGACATAAATTACAGCAACGAATGAATCCTAATAAAGATGAAAAGTATTTGCAAAAGTCAAAAATCCGGAAATCCGAAAAAATCAATAAATTGTATATTTATCGAAATTGAATCGGAAAAGCGGGAAGGTATAGATTAGCTAATGGTCAACAAGATGCTGATTAGGGATATATCAGAAAATGGCTAGAAAGGGCTGAAAAGCATTTTAATGTGTTAAAATAGAAAATTGTTAATTAATTAATTAATTGGCTAATAGAAAACCCGAGCTAATGGAGAACCCGAGAGATGAAGGAAACCCGAGCTCAATTAACATGAAAAGTAAACAAAATGAGAATCTTAGAAGGCCATTATCATGACAGAATGATT
This sequence comes from Schmidtea polychroa, assembly GCA_959609185.1. NCBI lineage: Eukaryota > Metazoa > Platyhelminthes > Tricladida > Dugesiidae > Schmidtea > Schmidtea polychroa. The sequence goes on from CAUHTR010007947.1 coordinate 81,378, forward strand.
AATGGAGACAAACATTTAGGGCTATTACGAAGGAGTAGCAAAGGAACCCAATTAATCACGATATGGTTCATATAACGTTCAAGGAACTAGTTGTCAAACCTTGTCAGATAAGAGCAAAAACCAATGGTCAAAAACCAATTAAGCAAAGTGATTATTATAGTATAAAACCAAAGTCGAAATTCAAAATAATCGGCATTTTGCCTCTGGTAGGGTTAGAAGAAAACTAGTTTAGGAACAGGAGAAAGACGAATTAGGAAGTTTGAGGAAAAACATATAGAATTAGGAGTTACATAAAAAGTGGAAAGGAATCAAATCGAATAGAAAAAGAAAACGTTGGTCAAGAGAAGCTAGGGAATAAAAAGGCGAATATTATCTTTTGTCAATGCATCAACACCGAGCGGAGAATCGGTAAAACTTAAACTTTGATTATTGATTATTTATTTTCGATAGAAATATATTTTTGTGATTCAAATATATGTTGGTTAGTTTATTGTTTTGATTAAAAGGACACGTGGAGTCAGAGGTTACCGACTTGAACTAGTAAAACCCAACAAATTCGTAAGTACTCAGAATCCGCGACATTTAATTGTTCAAAATAAAAGTTTTGCGTCGAATATGTAACTATTATTATATTGTCTTGAAAAATCAAGAATATTTTAGCCTATATACTTAAAAATGGCCTATGATCAATCTAAATTAAGAAGAAAATAAAAGATTTTATTAACTTTTGTTATAGAGGAATTAAATATAAATTTTTATAGACTGTTATTCAGGTTGTAAATTGCTTTATAATATTTCAGCAAACAATGCACTAAATATTCGAACGATTTATTTTTTTAAGAAGTAATGACTGATTTTTGCGAATTTTTAATGTGTTTCAAAAATTAAGATGAATATTGTAGTGCCTGCACATTTAATTTTATTTAGTTTTTAAAATTATTTAAATTAAAATTAAAATTAAATATTTAAATTACGTTGTTTTAATGTTATCATTATCTACCACCTTTTTTTTTCTAAACTAACAAAAAAATGTACTCGAAACTCTTGAATTGTAACAATTTGTGAAACATGGAACCCCTTCAGCCCCTATATCATGCGTATAATCGTTCTGTTCTTCATGTATTTCTGTGCTATCAATGTTCAAAGCTCACCAAATGATAATATCAGCTCGCATTTCAAATTAAAAAAAAATATATTTAAAACTATGGAATCATAATAATTTGTGGAACATTGGACAACTTCACCGCCATATCGAATGTATATAACAAATGATAAATTTTGTAAAGCTGCTGGTGATATATCTATTCGTCGGATCACAGAACGTCCAGTTAATGAATGTATCAAGAACAAATCAACAATTACGCCCAAATTGAATATTCAAAGAACATGAAAATCGGAAATGTATTGGGAAACAAAATCTCCAAAACACCAAATACACGGTACAAAGATGTGGAATTTGATCATACAATAGAAATTGAAACGTCGGTGCTGCTCAAATCTACTTGCTTAAAAAGAGATTGATAAAACCAATAAGGATGAATATATTTTACCTATTAGTCTTATGTTCCTAGATTCTATAAAAACGATATAAAATGAATGGTTAGAGTAAAAACCAAATTTATTCATATAAATAAAAATAAAACAAATTGAAATAGTGATAGAATCAAAACTTGCGCTGCCAAATTGTAATGGCCATATAAAACTTACAAATATATACTAGATTATCAAAATTTAATTTGTTGGGGTTATCAAATTAAAATTATTTTAAAATCAAATTGAATGGAAACAAAATAAAATAGAGATATTTAAATATTTAATGAAATTTAATGGAAACAGTATTAAAGAAACGTTTAATATTAGATATGAAATGCCAATTTGTGTAAAATTATAGTTATTAATCTTTCGATTTTGAAGCTGAAAAGTGGGTCAGAAATAGAAAAGATGATTGTGAACAACATAATATTAATGATTTATCGCAAAATGCACGGCAAGTATGAAAAGCACAAATTTGAGTAAAATGCAAACTAATAATTAACACTAGATTTACGGGTGTTGATTATATACTTATTTTTACTGAAGTAAGCCAATTTGAAATGAGGGAGTCGGTAGAGAAGTGTAAATAATATTTACCTATATTTCATGACGTATCTAAAAACCAACATATGTATTCAAAAAATAATAAATCAATATCATATATATGTAGAAATAAAATTAAAATGAGCCAAATTGGCTCAGTCCGTAAATCTAGCGTTAAATAGGAATTTCGAGGGCATTTATCATGTCATTTAGATCAATGGTAGTTGAGAAACCAACTATGGAAATCTCAATGGTAAGATTTGTTGAGCAAAGATTTTCAAGAAAAATATTTTGGAGATTATCTAACCTAAACCGATTGATTATAAAGATAATTCAGTTATATAAAGAGAGGTAACATCGAAAATTGGTATTTTACCACAGGTAGAGAAAAAGAAACTAAGACTATGAAAAGAAGGAGATAGGAACACTAATTAAGACATTTTGGGGATCTTTATACAAAGGAGATTATTATGATAAATAGATATTTTGTTCATTATTTGTAATAATAATATACGCCGAAAGTATTTATTCTTATTTATTGAACACGAGTAGTCAGATTTATAATTAACAAACGTTCGATTAAGCATAAAAATGCAACACATTAATACAAGAGTAGAGTCATAAATCTAGAATACAAATGAGTGTGATTTCACCCATCACGTTATGGTTCCAAGACTTAATGAATATTATAGAATATGTAAAGAAATTATTTAGGGCTATACTTTTGGAATTTTGCCTTTGGAATTGTGTACACATTCAAAAATTAGAAAAATAAACTTTAAAGTTTAGTAAAAGAAAATTTATCAAAATAGATATTTCAGAAAAGAGATAAGAATATAAGATGTATAATAATCTGAAATGTGAAAGAGAGTATCCGTCATATGAAAACTGTATGAGGGAACTGAGGCATTTTCTTCAGATGAACAATGGGAAAGAGCTCTAGATTGATAAAAAAATAAAAATTAATAAATTGAAAAATAAAAAAAAATCAAGTATATCTTGCAATGTTACTGGGGCCTTGCAAGTATGCGTGTTTTAGCATGTTCTTGGAAACTTAATGTGCATTATTTAAGGTACTGTTTTAAATATGCTAAAATTAAGGTAAATTAAAAAGGTAAGCAATAAATTAATTAATTAATCTTTTTAATACTTATTAGAAATAAAAAACTATATACAGAGACTAAAATTTATCCTCCTGCCTCAGATAAAAAAACTCTAGGACCGGTTCTGGGTCCCCATAACCAATATAAAGAGTAGCAATTAAGTTTTCAATAATAAAATTTAATTAAAAAAATTTTTTTTTATTTTTAAAATAATAAACATGCTAAAACGTAATTCTGTGACAAAGTGCAGATGGCATCTTCGATAACAAAAAACAATACCAAATATGCAGACATTCTAAAAACCTTTATCTGAAGATAATAGATTTATCATTATTTATTTTGATATAATTTCGCACACTTTTCTAATTTCTAATCTTTCATTGGTTGAATTTTTAAAATTTTCTAAATGAATTAAATTTTCACCTAAAATTTTTCAATTTTCATAGATGTGCTCAATTACGTAACCGGGCCGATAACAATGGCATGCCTTTTTGTGACATAATCTAACAATTGATTTTTAGTTCTATTTTTTCTTTATTTTCTTTATTTAATTTTTTCAACATGAACCAATTTCCACTGATTTTGATAATCAAACTTTTGTTTTTGACGAATTTCACTTTGATCAAGGTGACTATTTGTTTTTATCAAAACTGGAATTTTAATTGTGGAAAATTTTCATTAAAATATTAGGGAAATCAACAGTTCAGTTTCTCTATCCATGAATACAATCCAGAAAATAATCCAGACAGTTTGACATGCGATGATTTCGGAATTTCGGGTCCGAGTTGTTCGCTGAATTTTCATATCTGTCTCGGCTCGACTGAGTAAATTGAATTTATTTATTTATGTTAATTTTCTCATCGAATTGTTTTGTTTGTTTTTATTCCACATTATAACCGATATTATAGTTTGTCAATTTTTTAAATTAAAAAATTTAACAAATTTCCGTAAAAAAAATCAACATTGGAATGTCTAAAAAATCAATAAAAATAGAGATGATTGATATCTGATATCGATTGTTTAGCGAGTGAAATTTCGGTATTTTTGAGCAAAATTTATTTTGAATTTTTAATGAATATTTATTTTATCTTTCAGTTTAAATGGAACAAAATTCGGTTGTGAAATCCTTGAAACTGACGAGACTGTAATCACCCAGACCGCAACAGTTAATATTGGACAACTGATATCAATTAAAAATAGATTGATAAATAAATTACAAGTAAGTGATTTTCTTTATTAAATGCACAAAATTTAAAAAAGACTTTAAAAAAATTGAAATTTTTAAGAGGATTTTTGGTAAAATTTCTTTCGGTGCTAAGTTGTAAAGGGCGCCACTGAGTTATCAACTAAAGAAATGACAACAAAGTGTGTAGAGTGTGACTTTTTTATTAACTTATATGTATTTTAAATTGAATTATTTTTATTTTTTAGCTTCGACAATATTAAGAAAACTAAAATTACTGTAAATTCCATTTAATTAAAAAAAATATATATTTTCATGAATGCAAGAAGGATGCTACCAATACAAAACAAATATACATTTTAGCCATCCGTAAATAATCATTTATTTAAATTAGTTTCTTTTGTTTTAATTGTAGTCTACTTTTAATTTTATTTCCCTTGTCTTTTTATTAATAAAGTATTGATAATAGTTCTCAAGCATGAACCTTTCCAATATATTGCTGTTTAATTTTTTAGTATAAATATCTTCCTAAGAAATAATTATTAGAAATAGTTTACTATCAATGTTACTATAAAAATATTACAATCAATTTAAAATATTTTTAATTAAAATAAATTATCAGTAACGATAGATGATTCTATATATTCTATTTTATCAATAATAATGAAATTAAGACACACAGTTTGATGTACCTTAATGATTGAAAAATGGTGTAGGCAACACATTAATTAACTTGTGTATCGAAAATTTTGCTAGACTATTAGAGGATTTTAACTTAGCCAGAAAAATAAATATTCTCTCACCACAAAATTCCCATAATAAAAAATGCTACCAAATTTGAAATAAAATTTGTTATTACTTTTGAAAAAAGGAAACAAGGAATTCTGAAATTTTTATTTGTAATCATAAATAATTTTTCATAAAACTTTTTTTATTTAATAATAGTTAACTAATAAAATTTCATTAAAATGTAGGTTTTAATAATTAAATTTTTTGCTACAAGTAAATATTAAATTACATTAAATTAAATTAAAAATATTAAAATAAAATTGTCAACAAACCAAATTCCTGAATTTATTTTTACGAGTTGAACGGTAACACTTTTTGAATTATACAAATTTCAAAAATTCTAACAAAACATTATTTCAAACTGCAAATTTAGACATACAATTTGCATTTTCTGATTATTTTAACCTTTAAATTTAACAATTAATTTTAAAAATATTTCAATTTCCTTTTAATATTTGTTTAATTTTTTTATACATTTAAAGATCTTTTAAATTTTTGGTTACTTTCTACATTTTCACTATAAAAAACCGCTTACCAAACCTTGTAACAATGCCAACAGCCGTCGAAGGCTCGAAATTTTCTTCTTGAATTAGAGTCTCCATTTTTATTTGAAATTTCCATCATGACAGAAAATAAATTTCTCATTTAATTTTGATAATTTCATGGAAAAAAAATATTGATTTATTCTCATTAAAAAAGTGAAAAATATTGAAAAATTGATTTATTACTATTGAATTACTTAAGAAAGATTTATTCTTTTTTAAACTGACAGATTCAATGCATTTGCAAAAGATCAAAATCTTTTAATTTATGTGCAAAACATTTTTTAATTTCACAATTATTTAAAAATCGAATAGCATAAAATCAATAAAATTATATTTATCTCATGAAATAATAATAATATTAATAATAATAATAATAATAATAATAATAATAATAATAATAATAATAATAATAATAATAATAATAATAATAATAATAATAATAATAATAATAATAATAATTATAATAAAAATAATAATAATAATAAATACAATGTCAATTATCAGTAGTGAAAATTGAAAAAAGTCCTTATAATAATACCTTATAATAATACCGTATTAGCCTGAATATAACGCGACAATTTTTAACATTTTATTTTTATTAAATTTTGGTTTAAATTAATTAAATTTATTGTCATGAATATAACCTATGTATTACTTTTAATTACCTAACCAAATGCTTATCTGACTGAATTTCCCTTAATTTTAATTTCTTTATGAGCATTTTTTTTCTAAATTCGGGGTCGCGTTATATTCGGGCTAATACGGTAATTATTATTATTATAACTATTATAACTTTTTAACCAATATAACTATGAAGGCAGTATTTCTTTATACTCTAATCAAGCTTAACAATAGTATTTATTCCAATAACATTTTCCTAAAAACCTTTTACAAGTTCTGCCATGTCACACCAAAACACCATTTTGCTTGATGAATTCACACTCCAATAATTATAACTATAAATATTAACTAATTCAAGTGGAAAAACAGGCAATTTTTTCCTAATGATCCCAATTAATTTTCTAAATATTATTTTTCTACTGCCAAAAAGCTCTGGTTGACTAATTATATCATCGAAATTGAATTCTTTCAAAAATTTTTGATTAAATTCTGAGACGTATTTTGAATTTTGGTAATTCTTATATATTAATTAATTTTCTGTTAAATCTTTGAAAGCATAAACTGTTTATGCAGTCTTTTTATAGAAATTTATCTAAAATACTTGTCCATTCAAACAAAAACCAAAATATTTACTATAATTTTATGAATGGGATGAATAATAATTTTTATTAATAATTATGTTATTAAAATGAAGGAAGACATTATACTAAAATTCATTTTAATATAAAAAAACATATTATGCATTTAAAAGGGAATGATTAAATAACTTTATTATTAATAATCAAATTATTATTAATAAATGAATAATAATATCAATCTATGATTTTTTAATATATAAATCTTTTATGAGGTCCCTTCTAAGCATGTTCAGTCCCATTTTTATGTTATTAACAGGTAAATAATTCAGAAAATATTAAAGAAAATTATAAATTTTTTCTTGAGTTTCCCCTTAGACAATTAATTATAACGAATAATGCATTCAAAATGTCCTGAAGTTATTTATTATCATATTTCTTTAAATTAAAATGGTGTTAAAAATTTCATAATAAAACTGAAAAATCAGTGTGATCTTTGATAGGTTGACAGTTTTATCAACAATTTATATATTGTACAGTGCCTGATTTACTTATATAAATTAAAATAACATGTCAACTCACTGCGAATTGATTTTGATGGTTCCACCACACACGCATGTTAATTAATTGGCAGCGCAAGCTGTTTCTTAGAAACCTAACAACTTTAACAGTGGAAAAGTTTTGAGAATGCTTTCGGTTAATCTTTTTTGATTTTATATATTTTAATGTTTCGTAAATTTTATTTGTAAACTTATTGTCATGAGACATGTCATTTCACTATTCAATGAAATGCAGGCCACAGAAAATTTTTGCAACGAATATAAAAAATCTATGTTAAAATGAATATGATTGATGATTAAACTGAAAAAACTGATTTTTCATTATTTACATTTGTTTTTATGAGAGAATTAATAAAAATGAAGAAAAAAGAAAATCCAACTGTAAATAATTCACGAGCAATTAGTTAATGAAATATATGTTCATATTATTTCATAAATGAGAGCAGTAGGAATATTTTTAACATTTACAATCTTAGTTGCCTGATTTTTAAGGAATCATGGACATTTTTAGAAAAACTAATTTTCACGTATTCACTTGTAAAGTGACAGTTTCAAATGTTCAGTATCTTTGAAATTTTTTATTTGTGTAAGGTTGAAGTATTTATTTTTACATGGAATTATTATTGAATCTAACACTGTTAGCAAGCCAGATCTATATAGTTCAAGGTCCTAAAATTTGTTAGAACAACAAAGTTAACACTGATTAATTAAATTCCATTTCATTAGAAAAGGGTTTTCAGGGTTTTGTTAAAAGATGATCTGTTTTGTATGAACACTATTTTTATTTTTATCCTATTAAACCATCAATTCAAAATAACATTTCACAAAACAGCCAGGAATTTTTTTTTAATCAAAGCATTAGAAATATGATAATATCGCATTATTTAAGATCTGCATTTCTGAAGGAGAATGAATTTATTCCACATGAACAATAAAATAAAAGTTGGAAGTTAAAAATTACTAATCCAAGATATGGCTGTCAATAAACATATAAAAAGTACGTATAAATAGATTTTGCAATATTTCTACTCACCAACATGCAACTATATAAGGAACAGCTTAAACGATTTGGTCTAGCGATAAAGAGTTGAATATACCTTAAATGTCAGCTTTCACTCAAATTTGACAGGAATTCTGGATTGTGTTGTGACATAGAAAAAATATTTGGGCACTGGAAGATTAAATTCTGAATGCAAAAATTTGATTGCGTAATACACATTACATAATACAAAATTGAACAAATAGCAATATGTACATTACACATAATATGTACACAAACGCAAATTTTATATATGAAATGTAAAGACATAATGAAAATAATAATACAGTAATCCCTCGCCAATTCGCACTTCAACTTTCGCGGCTTCACTCTTTCACGACTTTTTCAAATAAATTTTTTTTCAAGGATGAGGCCAAATGTTGTAGCTTCAAAGCGTATAATGAATGTGGAGAAATGCTGAGTTTCCTCACACTTATAAAAAGAAGTCGTGCAGTTAGACACCAACTTCATATGACTAGTATTTCTTCAGTAGAAGAAGACAACGATGCAATTGATGAAGATACTGTCATGTATGTACAATAATATGTAATACGTAATATGTCTTATTTTTTCTTGTTTTGCCTAATCTATATATTTATGTAATAATGCGTAATACCTGGTGATACATGGTAATACATGGTGACTAGTGGGGTTTTATTTTATATCCAAAATGTTAATACTTTTATTTAAAATGTTGTAAATATGTTTTCTATTCTCTGAATATGAAAATATTAAATTTATTAACAAAAAATGCTACTTTGTCGCAGAAAAGTCTGGAACGGATTAATCGCGATAAACCTGGGATTATTGTAATAATAATAATAAAATGATTTCTTGATAACAGCATAAATTAAGTGTTAAACAGATAAGATAAGCATTTTGCTACAAACTATTTAATAAATGAATGTTGTGATTAATAGGAAGTTATTAATCGAAATATATACTTTTAATAAATGATTTAAATGATTAATTAAACCTTTGGATTAATGCTGCTACCAAGGAATCACCACTTAATATTAATAATAATAATAATAATAATAATAATAATAATAATAATAATAATAATAATAATAATAATAATAATAATAATAATAATAATAATAATAATAATAATAATAATAATAATAATGATAATAATAAAGTAATCATAATAATGATAATATTAATAATATTATTTTTAAGGAAAATATCGGCATTCAATTAGATGTGATAGATATACAGCAAGATAGAAAAATCTTATTTACTTACCGAACTCACTTTCAACCGAAAAAAGAGTCGATTGGGATTTTGGAAATTGAAGGAATTGCACTACAGTAAGTATTTCCTAATTATTATCATACGTGCATTATATAATTATTGGTAACTTTTGTTAGATATTAATTTTCTGTCTATATTTATAAGAACAAATTATTTTCTGAAATTTTGTAAATTATTTAATAATGATAATAATAATAATAATAATAATAATAATAATAATAATAATAATAATAATAATAATAATAATAATAATAATAATAATAATAATAATAATAATAATAATAATAATAATAAAAATATAATAATAATATAAAGTGATGATTTCTTGGTAGTAGCATTTATTATTTAAAACAATAAAGTGATAATTTAAGCCTTTTGCTGCGAATGATGTGTTTAATGAAAATATTTTCGACTATAAGATAGTCCTTGTCAATCTCTTATAGTCGAAAATTTTTCATTAAATACATTCGCAGCAAAAGGCTTAACTTTATTGTTTTAAATAATATTAATAATAATAATAATAATAATAATAATAATAATAATAATAATAATAATAATAATAATAATAATAATAATAATAATAATAATAATAATAATTTATAAATGTGCTGCAATATATTATTTTGATAAATTGCAAATAGATTAAACTAAATCATTCAATTTAAATTTTTAGGAAATTTTTCTAAAAATTAGCATTTCCTCAACCATTTCAGAATACAGAAAAAGTATTGAAAAGATATCAAATTATTAAAATTTAATACTGCATGATGTACAATATTAAATTACATCTTGCCACCACCCCTTCAATACTTACAACCTCAATAATTTGCGACTGTTAACAAGGAAATAGATTACTTTTTCACCGATGGTCAATTTGGCAGACAATGAATAAATTCAAATTGAAAAACAGTGATTAAATTTTGAGAAATATTAAAAATTTAAAAAATTAAATTCAAACATGCATAATTTTCTTTTTCAAGTACTTGAAAGTGTTTAAACCTGAAAATAAATGTAAAAATTGACAGAGGAACAACATTCAATTTACCGCACTAAAATAAGCAATCAATATAAAATATTTAATTAAATATTTTCATTTCAATATTTTTATTAATTTATTTATTTAAAAAATAAAATATTGGATAAATGATAAAAAAAGGATAAAAAAGGATAAAAAAGGATCAAGAATTTTGTTTATTGAAAAGTTTTGCTATATAAATTTTTATTTTTACACGTTTTTTAATAACTGACAACAAAATTCAAACATTTAAATATTTTTAATAGTGAAAACAAAAGGAAAAATTTTATTTTGTAAATAAATGAATATGTAAAAGTAAAACAGTATTTATATTTATATTTAAAATATTTATTGTTTCCTAACCATAAATAATTGAAATAACATAAATTTGTTATTTTATTAATATAAAAAAGGAAATCTATTTCTCTCGATATTTCCGAGAAAGAATTCCCGAAAAAGAAACCTTACTCTATTTCAATAAATTATTTTTTTGTCTTTTTTTGTCATATTTAATTATACATACAAAAATGAATTATTTTTATAAATTTTTTAACTTTTAAATTTCACAGAAACATTTCGCACAATAACAATTTTTATTTATAATTTTTTTAAATTTTTTTGGTGAAATTTATAAAGAAAATTGGTTTATAATAATTAATATATTATTTATAATTTATACAAAACATGTAATTAATTCATTAATAACATTCAGCCATTTACAAATAATGTTTTTTGCTATTGTTATTTTGTCAATTCTTCAATTATGAATTATTAATTTCTGAAACAAATAATAATTCACAGTATACATATTTTAAATTTATTATCAAAATCGAAACTTATTTGCAAGAATTCCTTTTTTTAGTTATCCGCATAGAAATAGTTTGTCTGAAAGTCGATTCCACATCTGTAGAGTTTTGCAGACATGATTCCACACTGATCAAACAATAAAGGTATATTTATCAGTGCCAACCTCTGTTGGACTTTTCACATTCATGAACAATTCTAATCCGTTCACTTCAGGAACTTGATAACGATAATAATATAAAATAAACAAAATACATTATTTAGAAAATTCAATAAAAATTGTTACAAAATTAATGCCATTTGTAAAAATTTTATAAATTAATTAAAACATTTTTAAAGTTAATCATAATTTTATAAATTTATTCTGCTAGTTTTTGTTCTAAAATTATGTAAATTCCAAATAAAATATTATTGCTTTATGGTACAATCTCAACCGACAACAACCGTATAATAAATTATATATAAGATCATATATTATTATTCGGGTGACGTCAGTATTTAAAATTATATAATTTAATTAAATATTTTTTGTCAGAATTAGTGAGAAAAGATTTCACAGCTTAATTCACTCAAATATACATAATATTTCCAAATTTAATATATGACATTTAAATGTTCAAAGATATTATAATCTTATTTTATTCAATATGCCACAATGTAAAAATTTAGAGGGGACAAAACTTTCATGACGACGAAATATAGACAAAAGACTTATGAATGGCTTCAATAAAACCACATATAATGCCTTAGAATTTAAGTCTTACACGTACAGATATGCAAGTTAAAACCTTTCTTACAATATGTTTCTTTTTGTGTTCTTATTTGACAAAAGTTATACATACACATACTCTCTGCTTTTAATAACTTATAATCAAACATCTGAAAATTACTGTAAATAGAATTACTCATTTTAATATTTTGTAAATTTTCATTAACTGTAACTTTTATAAGTTAAAAAGTTAACATAAAACTTTGTTAATCCTATTTCTCAGATCAAAGCTACCGCGTCCAATAGGTACAACAATTTAAACACCAAGGAAAGCACTTAAAGCACTTTTGAAACGTAAATACAAACAAAATAATAGATTTTATTAACAAATTTTATAAATCTTTCTTTAAAAGTTATTTTAATTTTAATAAAAGATTATAATAAAAAAAAATTATATAAATTTTAAAATATTTTAATATAATTTTTAATTTTAACAATCTATAAAAATTTTAAAAATTGAAATTGAAATTAATACTTTAATGCATTTAAGACAACAAAAATCCACATATAAAAATCCAACAAATAATAATTTCTTGCTTTTAGAATGGAATATGCATTCATTCCGTATTGCACGAAAAACTACTACGGTACAAACTGTGACATTTACTGCACTAAAACCGCAACTTACAAATGTGATTCAAATGGAACGGCCGTTTGTACGAAGAAATGCTACAAAAATGAAGAGTGCATCTGGAATCAAGACAAGTAACAACTTTTAATCAAAATTCATTTAATTAAAAACTTTATTTAGAGAAGAATTCCATTGTTATTGTGATGCAAACAAAAGGAATTGCGATAATACACCATTTACTCGCAGAGAATGTGATAAAAATTTCTGTAAATTCGGCCTGCTAACGTGTTCATCTAGGAAAGGAATATGCAATTGTGTAACACCAAAATTTGAAATATCTTATTGTTTAAGATCAAAATCAACAATTACGAATGCACCTAAAGGTTATTATAAATATTTATTATTATTATTATTGTTAGTGTAGTTTTTGTTGATACAATGAAATCACAACGTTTTTTAAATTCTATTTTTATCACAATATCTGCATATTAAAACAAATTTAATTATGCAATTACATCTCCGCGTGATTTTCATCTTCGTTCTCGATAAAACTGTTCCTGCCTCTACGTTCATCTCGGCGCAGTGAGTTGAGTATAGGATTGTCTACGTCTGTTAATCCATCATCATCGTTGTTCTCCACTGACGCTTCGTTGACAGCCGATCGTATGTCTGAATAGTGTCGCGGAATCCCGTTGATGTCAAAATTAGTCGATGAATTTACCTTCGTTACAATCCCTTCACCCCATGTCGATGTGGACTTCGCGTTTGGTGGTTTAACGCAAACTTCATCACCAACTTGGAACGACGTGTCCTGTGTTTTCTCTTCTGTATAACAAGCGCCAACTTCTTTCCAGCAATATGAAAACACGGATGAAGACGGCGGTGTTCCGCACTTGTCATTGGGTGCTAGGTTATACCAATATACCATTTCCAATATTCCCTTGTTGGTTCTTGCTGCCATGCGTTTAATTGTACGATGGTCCCGTTCGATTATGCCGTTTCCTGATGGCCGATAAGCACATCAAAACACACATTTCACACCCCATTTGCGACACAGCAGTTTCATTTGTGTCGACCGAAATGATGTCGCATTATCAATCACCAGCTCATCAGGGGAACCTCGTTCTCTAAAGATCTGTTCAAGATTCCGAGTAATGGTCTCCGCGTCTTCACCTCTTATTTCTCTCCACAGAACAAAACGACCCGGTACACAATCAATCATAGTTAAATAAAGCTTACTTAGATAATGTGTAACATCCATAGCCAGCCTCTTCCGCGTCTCCTTAACGCTTAACTCTCCATGCTCCCATTTTACAGGCGCCGGATCGATAGATTGACATTCTGAACATTCACTAATTATAGCCTTTACATCCTCAAGTGTAACGGCCGGGCAAAGTTGCTTTGCAAAATACAACGTCTTCTTGGCACCGAAATGGTGCTGTCTATGACTTTCTCGTAACACTTGGCTCACAACTGCAACGGTGCTTGCAGTTGGTTCGACACACGATTTAACCCATATCAGCCATTTAATACTGACTCTTGTGAGTGCATCTGCTTTGTTTTTATCTGTCGGGACAAACTGAACCGAGATCGTTAAGTCATAGATTTTTCGTAATTCACAAATGAACTGCAGACTTCTTCGGACTAGCATCTCAGCAATTCCATAAGTTCGGATTCTGGCAGTATCCGTTAAAACTGAATCTATCCAACTCCTGACGGTAGCAGAATCTGTTACTACAACTAAGTTGCTTCTTTCCCAGCTGATGACTAAGTTAATTCCCTTTATCACAGCGTCTAACTCTGCAAGGTTTATATGAGCAAAATTGTTTTTCTTCCTCATCCATGATGCATCTTTGACGATTTTTCCTGATATTTCTAACGCAACTCCTAATGCCAGATTGCTCGCATCGCACCAGACAATCGTAGATCCGTCCTTGTTTACGTGCCACTCACCAGTCACGGGATCGCTCTCTTTTACACGATACATCATTTCGTTAACCATTTTTAACGCAATATTTCCAATCGTATCTTCCCACTTACTACTAGCACGGTGTCGCTTTATATAGCTACTTGCTACTCCATCCGCAGTCATGATACTCCCATTCCGTATAAATCGTTTATTCGCAATTCTGGCTGACACAACTGATTTGGAACATCCCGAGTCGATAAAAGCTTTCACGGACTCCCCATTGATTATGACTGAAATAAACTGCAGCGCCATTATATTCGTGCTAGAGCAGACACTGGCGCACGCGCTACTCCTTTGGCATTTCCCAACTCTGAATTCTTGGTACACTCCTTTGCAATGTGGCCCCCTTCTGCACATAGCCAACACTTCTTTCCTTGTTTCTTGAAACAACGTTCTTCTAGATGGCCATTCTTTCCGCAATACGAGCATTTCTTTTGCTTGTCTTGTTTTCCCACGACAGCCGAACACAGTTCTTTACTGTCACAGTTTACTAAGACACGAGACTGTTTCAAGACCTCAACAAGAGACATCTGCTGGATATTGGCATTGGATCGTAACTGTTGTGACGACACTGCTGGCAACCCCATTATGAATGCGCTTTCAATTATGATTTCGTTATCTATCTTGGCCAGAGATGCTATGATTTTGAGATCATTCAAATAGACATCTACTGGCTCATTGCACCACTTTCGTTCACGGAATCGGTCATATGCTTGGAACATATCTATAGAATAGACATCGATTAAGGCATGTTCGATCTTCAATGCATTGCCTTTGTCTTCCGCGCTCAAATGCTGATATACTGCAAAAGCTGGTCCATCTAGATATAACGGAATTATTGATTCCAACTCCACGATTTTTTGAATTTTGCCACTAGCTTAACTTTCTGAATCCACTGTTGAACGTCACCTTCTCCATTGAAAATGGGTATCATCTTGTCCATGATATGGCCGCAATAGCTTGTAGTTTTATTGACACAAAGAAATCACAACGTTTTTTAAATTCTATTTTTATCACAAAATCTGCATATTAAAACAAATTTAATTATGCAATTAGCATTAAGTGATGATTTCTTGGTAGCAGCATTTATTATTTAAAAAAATAAAATGATAATTTAAGCCTTTTGCTGCAAATAATGTATTTAATGAAAAATTTTCGATTGATTGACAAGGACTATCTTATAGTCGAAAAATTTTCATTAAATACATTATTTGCAGCAAAAGGCTTAAATTATCATTTTTACTTTTTTATTGTTAGTATTATTATTATTATTATTATTATTATTATTATTATTATTATTATTATTATTATTATTATTATTATTATTATTATTATTATTATTATTATTATGGTTAATTGTAATATTTAATAGCTAATAGTTAAAAAATAAATATTTGTTTTTTTCGTGAATTAACTCAAGTGAATTTTACAATCTCTTGTTTGCTAATTTATTATAAAAGGTTATTTGTTTTGAGTGAAAGACGTAAAAATTTCAAGGAATTCTTAACTCAGATGAAGTAATTTCTGTTGATAAAATAAAATAACATTCACCTGGAATGAAAGATTTCTGATTTTCATGGATCATTGAGTTTATAGTAAAGTGGAATCCACATAGTAGAATTATATTAATCTTAGCACTTATTTACGGTTCAAGACAATTTCAAATGTTAACAACTATGAAATCATATTTATTTATGAACAACTTGTAATAAATGACAATTTAAAACAAAATACACATGAAAATATATTTTTTAAAGCGAAATCTTTTGTCATTGATATATTTCCCGTTGATTGACGGTGAAACTTGACAGTCATATAGTCTCCAAAAAATGAACAATATCATTTTTATTCACACACAAGACTCCTTAAAATAATAATCTTGTCTATCTATGCGTTAGACTCTTCCAACCTTTTAATCAAGTCAATGACGATGTAAATGAAAGATTCAGTATATCATTAAGAAGGAAAGGCTAGCAACAATAAGTATATTAAATGAATATAATTTATAGAAACTCAAAATTTAACAGCCAAGCTTATATAAAGATCCACAGGAGATTTTCTTGGCAATTTCCATGAACGCAAATCTAACGATTGCTGTCTGTCAAGATTAACTTTTCATAAATCTTTTATTTAGCTATTAAACGAAAAGAATAATATAATATACTTATATTATTATTATTATTATTATTATTATTATTATTATTATTATTATTATTATTATTATTATTATTATTATTATTATTATTATTATTATTATTATTATTATTATTATTATTATTATTATTATTATTATTATTATTATTATTATTATCATCATCATCATCATTATCATTAATTAACAAGCAATGCGGGAAAAAATTAATTTTTTTTATAAATGTTTTAATTATTTCTATTTAAATATTATTTTAATTATAATAATTATAATTACTTTTTAATTAATTTTAATATATTCCAGAAGTTACATATGAACCATCAACAGAGGTGCCAAAATCAGCAGCCATAGTAAAGAATTTTATATTTATTATTTTAAAAATAACAAAATGTATTTTATCATATTAATATTTAACCGTAGAAAACTTTGAAATACATTATTAAAAAATATACATAAATATTATTGCAAATATTAAACTTACAGCTTTATATAATTATGCTCCATAATTCAGATCCGGCCATCATCCAGCAATACAATTATTGTCATCCTTGTTCTTTTTGGAATTCTGGTTATCATTCTTTCGCTAATATTTGGAATGAAAATGTCGAAAGCAAGAAGAGTCTCCAGCAAATTTAAATATGGGTACATTATATAAACTTATAATAATAATTGTAATTTAATCCAATTGAATGCTTTGCAATATATTTGTCCAGAATAAATTCAATAATAAAAAATTTAATAATTAAAATATTATTTGATTCAATTATTAAAGCAATTTTTTTTATTAATTACTTATCTTAAAAGGAATCCATATTAATTATTAAGATTATTCATTATTATTTTTTCAAATTATCAAATTGGAAGTTTTTAAAGGTTTTTAAAATTTAAATTACACTTCAAATAATTGCACTCTGATGCCAAAAATTTGAAAATATTGTAAATTTATATGCGGAGGAAAAATCATTTAAGAAAATTGTTAGACGCAATTAAATTCAAGTCTTCTTCAAGCATTTATTTTTATAACAACTTCAAAAATTGAGCCGTTTACTAGAATATTTAAACACCGAGGCGTGATAATTATTAATATTAATGTAATTACCGGTCATACATTTAATTGATTTAATTTAATATAATTTAATATAATATGATATAATTTAATATAGAATTTAAATATACAAATTTAACAGAAATAATTATTTCTACTAACTGATCTCACTTCTACCATTTAACCATAATAATTTTATATAGAGATTTACTAACTCCTTACATCCCCCCTTCTTTAAAATGCTTTAACTTTTCTATATTCCTCGTTATTTTTCTCCCGTTTTCGTCTGTTAATAAATAACTTCTTTCATGATTTCGTTTTATTACTGTGTATGGTCCTTCATATCTCTCATGATCTTTGTTTCTAATTTCTTGTTTCACCAATACTTTGTCCCCCACTTCTAAGTTCCTAGCTGTGCCAATTTCTTTCGTTTGCTGTCTTTTAGCCTCTAATTTCCGCATGATTTCATTCCTATCCACTTCATTATTACTATGCCATTGCGATCTATTAATCTTTCTTCCAAATATAATTTCTGCTGGACTCACTCCAATAGTTTTTTGAGCTGTCGCATTTAAAACGTATTCTATATCAGGTATTAATTCTGCCCAGCTTTTTTTAACTCCTTCTCTGAGTGACGCGTTAATATAGTCTCTTATAGTACGAAATTGTCTTTCAATTACACCATTAGTATTATGATGATACGGACTCGAAAATATCAACTCAATTCCTGCTGCCTTTGCTAGTTCTTTAATGCTATTTGCTTCGAAATTTTTTCCACAATCAACATGTAGTTCCTTAGGGGCTCAAATTTCAATATCCAATTATTTAACAAAACTGCCTTTATTGTATTTTCATCTTGCTTTCTAATAGGAGTTAGAGATATGTATTTACTGTAATGATCGATTATTGCACAAATATATTTTTCTCCTCTGAAGGTTTCTCTTAATGGACCGCAAATATCCATGTATATTTTCTCCATAGGTTCTGAAGCTTGAATTACTTGGGTTTTTTCTTTTGACCTTGTAGTTAAAACTTTGTTTTTCTGGCATGCTTCACATATTGAAATAGTCTCTTTTACTTCGTTTAGCAAATCTTCCATATCAAAATTGTTCCTAATATATTTAATAACTTTTTCTACTCCTGCGTGGCATAATAATAAATGTGTTTCCTTAATCATTTCTCGTCTTTTTGTTTCTGGTATCCATATTTTGTTTTGATTGGTATAGATAATATTTCCTTTTAACATATATTTATTATTTTTCCTTTCATTTATTTGATCTTTTATATCTTGTATTTCTGCATTATCTCTTTGCCATTCATTTCCATTATTTTCGGTCATCAATGTTAACAATCTAGTTTTTAATCGCCCTGATTTGGGGTTATCATGGTCCATCAAACATTGTACACATTTGCCGCATGTATTTCTAGACAGCATATCTGCATTCGTATGCGCCGTACCTTTTCTGAACTCCATTTTTATGTCTAAACTGCTCAAGTAATTTATCCACGTTTGGAACTGTGCTGTTATAGGTTTTTTTGTCGTTAACATAAAAGTTATTGCTTTATGATCAGTGCGCAAAACAAACCGTTTACCGTATAAATAATGGTTGAAATGGCGACAGAAATAATATATAGCCAAAAGCTCTTTTCGTGTTATACAATATCCTCTTTCATGGCTACTCATTGCATGGGATCCATATGCAATAACGTGTTCATGACCCATTTCATCTCTTTGTGATAATACAGCTCCAATTGTATCAAAGCTTGCGTCTGTATCTAATATGAATTCTTTCTTGAAATCAGGAAATACGAGAATTGGCGCTGTAGTCAACGCCATTTTCATTTCTTCGAAAGCTTTCTCACATTCCTCAGTCCAAATTATTTTTTCACTATTGCTTCCACATATGCTTTCTAGCGCTCTTGATTTTGTTGCATATTCCTTAATAAATCTCCGATAATAGTTACATATACCTAAAAAGCTTCTCAAATTCTTTATACACTTAGGCCTCTGAAATGATTTAATA